>ML294535.1:0-14660 GCA_005239495.1 Nicotiana undulata
ATTTACCTCATCTGTGTCACCTTCCTCATCTTCTTCATCCGATTTGGCCATGAGTGCGAATAGCGAGTCGTATTCCTTCGCCTTGCTGCCAGCTGCCACCACAGACTTTTCTGTTTCAGGTTCCTCATCTGATTCACTGGATGAATCACCCCATGCAGCCAGTGCTTGTCTCACTACATTGTCAGCTGCATTTTTCTTGCTGAATCTTCTTTCCTGAAACTGGTTTCTTCTTGGTCCTTTGTCCAAGTTGAATTTTTGTGCATCTTGTTTCAGTAATGGACATTCTTTTATGAAATGACCGGGCTTGCCACATTTGTGACACAAGTCATGACNTATGCCATATCCTGATCTTCCTCACTGGACTCTTGTTTTTCCGCTTGAAGAACCAGGTTCTTCTCTTTTCTGGGCTCCTTTCTTTCACTGTCTTTCCTTCTCTTCATCTCATAGGTTTTCAGGTTCCCTATCAGCTCATCCATTGTTAGGACCTGCAAATCCTTTGCCTCAGTGATAGCATTTACCTTGCTTTCCCAAGAACTAGGCAACACACTCAAAATCTTTCGCACTAGTTTGTTTCTGGGAATGACTTCGCCTAGAGAGTGAAGTTCGTTTATAATGGAAGTGAACCTGGTATGCATATCTTGTATATTCTCATCCTCCTTCATTTTGAACAGCTCATACTCGGTAGTAAGCATGTCTATCTTTGATTGTTTTACCTGAGTTGTTCCATCATGAGCTGTTTGCAGTGCCACCCAAATTTCTTTGGCCGTTTGGCAGGCAGAAATCCTGTTGTATTCATCAGGGCCTATCCCACACACTAAGATCTTAGCTCGAAAGTTCTTTTCAACTGCCTTCCTATCAGCTTCATTATAGTCAAGTCTTGTTTTTGGCACAAGCAGTCCCATTTCTCCTACTTTATGCATNACTCTGATACCAATTGATAGTTTGTAGGGATCCACCAAACAGTAGAGGTACCAGGTCCTCTACCATTTTCCACAGAGTTATGAGCTAGACGAAGTGCACAAGGAGACAGCGAATTTTACGTGGAAAAATCCCACTCAAGGGGACAAAAACCACGACCTACACTTGTAGGATTTCAACTTCACTAACTTGTAATCTATACTATTACAAGCCACTTTGAAAGGCAACCTTACAAAGACTCTGACACACTAACTTGTAAGCTCTATTACAAGCCACTTTGAAACTCTCTAGTTACAAAGACTTTGACTCATGACTACCTTTAGTCACAGTGAGATCAAGAGAATAAAGAGTGAAAAAGATTCCTACTTAGTTGCTTCTACAAAAGCTAGTAGGATACAATGAAAAATAAAGTACAAGATTACAACTCAACTAAGGACATTATCAATACTTGATGAGCACGTTCGTAAACCTTAGTGGAGTTGTCTTCTTGCTCTTGAAACTCTTGAGTCTTTAATGCTTGAGAGCACTTAATGCTTGAATATTCCTTTTTGTCAAAAAGCTCAAGTGTGGAGATTGTTTCTCTTGCTTCAAGATATCATCCTTCATCACATGTTTCAAGAAGGATGCTTAAAACCTTAAGGATATAAGGTTCAATCCATAAGGAAGTGACTCCTGCACTGCTGCTGCCCTGAGGCGTGAGCAGTGACAGGCAGTCACTTGACTGGCACAGTTTTCCAAGGCTGTCAAGTCGATGTGCTCCGGTGCCTGTATGTCAGATGAGGGAGCAGGTCCCTCATCTGATCTGTCCTCAGTAGAACGTGATCCAGAATTCCTGAGGATGTGGATTGCTTTGATGTTGTATGTGCAGTAGGTCCCCTACCTGATTCTTCGCATAAAAGTTTGTTAAGTCATCAAAATAAAATGCAACTCATCAGGTCATATCTAGCTCTAGTTTGCAGCATTCACTAACTTACCTTGTGTGAATGAACTGAATTTTTGAATTTTATTCCTTATGTCAATCTTGAGCCCTTTCTTTTACTACTTTCTAGAGCACCAACATTTCTATATAAAAAGCAGCCTGGTCATATTAAACAAAATATCTCCAATACTATAAACTATAATTTTCTGGTTGTTTTTCATTTTTAGATTGGTGAAACCATAGCAAAGTTCTTAGTTATCGCCTCTATTCTTGTTCTATTGGCCTCTATAACTTGTGTAGAGGTTGAAGTTTCCAAAGCCGCTTGTCCTGCAGCATGGACGAGCATTGGAAGTTATTATCTTCCGTACAATTTTATTTCCTTTCCATTTTATATAGCTCTCTTTCTTTTTAAGTCGATTTCCTAAGAAAATAAATCTTTTTATATTAAAATTTTTTTAACTTTAAATTCCTATTTTTTCTTTAATAATATTTTTCTATTAATCATAGAAATGTCACGACATGTTTTAAGATCAAAATTTCTAAAAATACTTTTGGTATACGCGGAATGTTATTTTTCTTTTTAAATTTAGTGTCCACTCATGCGTTTCTAAAATGAAACGAATTGAGTAACAATTTTATCTCCCAATCTCTTTTAACTTTGCAGCCAACAGATGTTTTACCATTAGGTTTCACGTAACATGCCCCTAATGACAAATATTCTTGACTTAGTTTGATTTACGCCACAAATTCATTCTCAATTGTTCAAAATGAATTCTCTATTTCACTTTAAAATAATTAAAAGTTATTAATGGGTGGGATTAGTAATCCAAAAAATAAGACCTGCTACAAGTTAATATAATTTTTTTTTATTTTCAGTATATAAAAGTTAAATATGTGTTATATATGTTAAGATTTTGCATACATTGCCGAATTTGCAAATTTTTTTGGGGTGCCAAATTTTCTATTTGACATTGTCATTTTTACTTTTAATATATATATATTTTGTTTTGTATTTACAGCATGTACGAACACATGCCAAAAAGCATGCTGTGACTGCAACATTCACCAAGTGTTGTCGCCGAAGACTAATGAATTCGCAAGTTAAAAGGCGTTTTTTGATAAACGCTTTATTATCTTATTATATCATGAGATATGTTAAAAGATCCGTTAAAAAACCTTTGCTTCTTTAATTGATCTTGTTCTAGTCTAAATATATGACATTTTTTCGGTATTACAAGCTCCAATCTGATTAACTTTTTCAATTAGTCATTATGGTATCCGCTTAGTACAAGCATATAAAAGGTTAAAATACAAAAGTGATAGTATTAGGTCCCATTAATGAAAATTCTTTTTATATAAATACAAGTGGCGCTTCTAGAAGAAATGTACATAAGCCAGTGTGAAGCTCAATAAGTCTGAGAAAATGCACTTCTTACTATATTTTTAGGCTGTGAAATAGTCATCCTTGATATGTATATGACTTGTCTTTATGTTGGTTTTACATTATTAGTCAAGAAAAGCAGTTCCAGTGTTTGAATTATCTTAGCAACGTAAAAATATAAACAAGGAAATGGCTGGTTTTTTCATCAATTACATGCCACGGCTATAGCGCTTCGGACAGCGCAATTTATTGAAATGCCACAAATGTCCTCCAATCAGCTCCGACAAGCTTAATTTTCATCTACATAATGGATCTAAGTTAATATCATTATTTTAATTTAACTGGATCGATTAGGTTGTTGTTCTTTTTTATAGGTTATTGTATCTGATTTGTTATAACAGATTAATTGTTTTAGATCAAATTAATCTAATATTTCCTCTATCCTATTTTATTTGATGTATTTTAACTGTTCACGAAATGAAAGAAATATTTTTAAAATTTATGTCTAAATCAAGTTCTATAATACATATTTGTATAGCTATAATTCAATCTCATTATGAGTAAGTTGAAAATTTAAAGTTAAACTGTTTTTAAATATAGAACTATATAAATATATAATAATTTTTTTTAGGACAGATTGAAATAAAAATACTTTACATAAATTAGAACAAAGAAAATAATATATTAAAATTATCAGTGCGAACAATTCAAATGTGGACATCGGATATCGAGTTAGAAATAAAAAAAAATCAAATAAACTCAAATGCACACATTATTTGTGATTTACGTTCCATACGTCAAAGAGGTGGCTTTAGGAACAAATAAACAAATTCTTTGTAAATACCGTTGACAGAATTCTCGTTTCATGTCTATTTCATTCACTTCACCATAAAACAAATATCTCGGGTTCTCAACAAGTTAAATGGAAAAAATATAAAGATTTATTGCAACTCTCTAATCTCATCTTAATAAGGCTGGAATTTAAAACACATGTTGCGTTCTTTCTTCTAGTAGACATTTCTACAAACAGTTGATGGGCATTACGGAGGCAGCAACCAGACAATAGGAGAATAAATTATGGCAGCTTGTGCTAGCAAAGGAGGGTGTCCAAGCGACTATGTAGGGCTTTCAATAGCCGGAGTGTCCATGATCATGTAAGCTTTTAGCAAAATGCATCAGGCTCTAAGTTTATGTGAGCACATATATACTAAAAATTTCTGCTTTTTTTTTTCCATTAAATAGCTTAGTAGTATATCGTAGTCCAGTTTATCTCTTTTTTTGCTAATTTCTAATGGGTATTAGCTGGTAGTGAGATTGTGAAGTTAAATACTTGTGGTTTGTTGTTTCCTTGCTGTATCTGACTGATAGGGATGCACGATTGGACAAATTGAAAGATACTAGTATTTCTTTTCCTTTAATGTTATGAAGATTCTGCTGAATTCAAGGAAAAATTGGTTTTTGTGGTGAACTTCTTTTTGGTTTACTCAATATGGGCTACAATGAGCCAGGCAGAGAGATGAAAGAGATCAAACACGGGAATAAGAAGCAAACATTCTTTTTTCTTTTTGATCATTTTGATAGAGCATGATGAAGAAAGGAGAATATGAATCTTGTGTGTTTTACAACATCTATTGCTTCTGAATAGGTCGAAAAAATGGAAACGGGAAGATAAATACAGCTTGCTATGGTCTTATTCTGCTTGCTTTCACCTGTCCTCTTCCTGCTTTAGTATGCCAATGAGGTGATGGACGAGAAGTCTTTGCAGGACGGGGATGGGGGAACTCTTACTAGTGGCGGGGCAAGACAGTGCTAAATATCAACTTTAAGGTTTTTGACGTCGGTTTTCCCCATTTGATTCCTTTTAACGTCCTTGACTCTTTTTGTTTATATATATATATATATTTGTGGATGTAATACTAGTATCTGTTAAGAGATTGAGATTTTGCTCTTCCCCCTTAAATGGTAGTGAATGTGTAACGGGAAAAATAGTCATATACCAAAAGATATTTTACATAGTAAAATATTAGTAATGATAAAAAAGTAAACAATAAAAGTACTGAAAGAAGAAAGTTGGTCATGGAAAAAAGTGGAATATAGCATAATGAGAAGGGGTGAGGTGCGCTGTGGCTGGTGAATTAATTCCCTGTCCCTCCCCATCGACATCCTGGACATTTTCTTTTTTTTTTGTTTCTCCCCTTTATAAGGACGGTGCTGCCTAAACTTTTATTGTCTTCTCCCCTTCTTTACTTTATTGTGGGGTGGTAGGTGTTCAAAGACTGTTTGCATATCCAGAGGCATGGTGACAATAGAGAGTAGGATGTAAGCTCAGGGGATTGAGAAAAATAATAGGAATCCGCTCCATCTTTTTGTACACTGTAAAGGGTGCGGGAAGAGGAGGTTTGGTAGATTTAGAGTATCTTACCGGGCTTAAAGTTCAGTCCTTCGATTATTTACCCCTATGTTTTAATTTTTCTTTGCATGTGAAGGTGTGTGATTGTGTTCTAGTATTAAGATTTAAGGTACGTTTACTACAAAACATGTGTGCCATCACCATATAAGATGCTCACTGAATGCTAGTCACATAGTCATATTTATTCCTGAAGTAAAGCCACTTTAGTTTTCCTTTTGCTGGAGCTTTTTATGATTAATGTTCTCAATTATTGTTTAAAGTTTCATTAGTATGTATATCCATCCAATGCTTTAGCTTTTATTCCTATTAGATTACTTAGGATGTTGGTATTAACCACTTGAGTTTCCTCTGCAGACTTCTTCTGAAAGCGACATTACCGTATCTGATTCACAAGATTCCGAGGCCCAAAGGCAGTAGCTTTTGGCTTGTGGCAATTCAAGTTATAGCAAGCTTCAATCTGTTGTTGTCGATTGTGGTATCTACTTTTCATTTCTTCTTATGTGGTGTTATGCTTCAGAGTCTGATTTAATATTCCAAAACACTAATGGGACTATATTTTAATTACCGTGTATTATTCATATGGCTCTGCAGATAGCTCTCAATTATCTAAAGTTCAGAAAGAGACATTGGTGGAGGTCTTGCTATCTTTGGGCAGGTTATTTACTCTTCAAGCGATGGCCGAATATGATTTAGTCTTCATATATCTTGCTTTTGCCTTAATCTGTTGCTTACTTGATTGATTATTCTGCAAGACATTTGATCATCCTTTCTTTCAGTCTGGATTGAAGGTCCACTCGGCTTTGGTTTGCTGTTGAGCTGCCGTATTACACAGATATTCCAACTATATTATATATTTGTGAAGTAAGTTTGACCTCTTTAAGAAATAATCGGTAACTGCTATTCTTTGTGATTGAAGTGATGATTATGTAACAAGTAGCCTCATCAATATTCAATTAAAAAGCTGTAAATTGGTGCAGCCTCCTCACTCCAACTCTCCAACCCCACTTTACCTGAAAGAAAATTCAAATATTAACCACCTGCAGCTCTCCAGAGGAAAGTAGGATAATGGAATATTTTGAACGTAATTCCTGCTCTATAGAAATGAAAAGCTGTAGAAACGAATTGTTGCTCTAACATAGTACACCAGCCCTCAGATAAGGTATAACTTCCTGTTGTTTTGACCCTCCTATTGATATGTGGCAACGGAAATAAAAAGAAAAGAAAACTCATTTACTGTGTCTTTTCTGAACTTTTCTTTCTTTGCCTCCTTCTCTCTCTCTCACACACACACTTTTGTGCTATTGTTAATGTATGCCACATGGAAAAACTCTTTTTCAATATTGTCTTAATTTTTTGTTTTATATGATCTTTCAGGAAACGTCTGCCACCAATTAGATCCCATATTTTTCTTTCGCTGATTCTCTTGCCGTGGATAGCTAGTGCTGCCTGTAAGACTCGCCATGTTGAACTTTATAAAGAAGTCTCCTTTAAAGTTTCTTTTTGTTGAAATACTGATATGTTTTTTAGATACTAGTTTTAAGCTATGCGCTTTGCGCCTGTACCCTATATCAATGAATAAACAATTTTAAAAAATCACATAAATATTATTAAATTATATTGTATGTAGTTATACAACCAAAATTAAAGTAAAAAATGTAGATCTAGAAAATCATGTATGTTAATCTGTTTTAGCTAACTCAATAATGGTAGAAATCATGTCCAAGTAAGTCCTCATGGTACCTTATTGTGATTGCTTGGGACTTCATTCGGAATATCTTAAGAAGGTTGTTGTATGTGTGACCTAATATTGGAAACAAATAAGTTTAACACAAAAATATGTTTATCTCATGTCTTCAAAGATGCAAACAATCAACTTATCTAAACTCGGGTAATTTTATTTTTTGGCTCAGCTTAACATATTTTACCAATCTAATTTTAAGGTTAGGTCAATTTTATTAAATGATTCAGCTCTCATCTCGTAGTGAGTCTATTTGATTCCTATTAATATTCGTTCATATAAACTTTTATCTCAAATTGAGTTCTTTTCCAAGTACAATCAAGGTTCATTAATGACCTCCCTCTTATCGTCGCTATCTCTATTTTTTTTTCTGATTTCCTATTAATAATAATAATAATAATAATAATAATAATAATAATAATAATAACAATTTTATTGTATTGTAATTATTATTATTATTATTACTATTATTATTATTATTATTATTATTATTTAAATACATGTTTAGAACAATAGCATCCCCATAAAAAAGTTAGTAACTAACTAAACATTAACACATGTAAGAGTGAAAGACAGGAAAAAGGAAAGGGCAAAGTAAATCTTAAGGATCACATGTTTAAGTTCTTGTATCATGTGATGACATGCATTTTCCCATTCATTGAGAACAAAAACACAAGAAATATAAATCGGTAATTTGCTAACATAAACCAATATAAATTAAACACAAGATTCAATTTCTTACCTCTTCATGGCAGCATATGCTTGCTTTTTAAAGGTTCTGACATACTTATATTGTATCTGCATGCGAAGCATGGAAAGTGGCATCTATAATATCTTTGGCGCATGGACATGTGCAATAATTGCAATTCTAATTATTCAAATATTTTGTAATCATGTTATTGTAATTTAAGTTGCTCCGACATGGCAGTTTAGGCGCCGCACCCGTGTCGACATGACACTAGTATGGGTAGGTATGGGATCCGTACCGGATCGGGTCAACAATTTTGGATACTTCGACCACGGTTGACGGAAAAATTCGAGAAAAGATACAATTTTATTCCCGGAATTAGAACCAAAACAAGCATAAATTTGAAGAAACTAGCATACCTTCTTTAGGAAATCAACCGTTTACTTGTCTACAATTTGAGAATGAAAAAGAAATCCACACTTTACAAGCTATACGTAAGTAATCCACAAGATTTCTAATAATTTAGAGAGTTTTATATTTTTATTTTTTTTGAATTACTTTTAGCAGGATCTCCGCACCCGGATCCGTACTAGGATCCGTGTCCCAAAATCTTAGAATTCACATTTCAAAGGATCCGACCTCTAGATCTTCACCCGTGGTGGACTCCCGCACCCGTGTCTGAGCAACTTAGATTGTAATATAACATGCCGATTTAAAGGACGCGCAAGAAAAGTATTTGTCTTGCACATTACCAAACCCACACGTGAAAACTATACACATACAAAGCATGCAATAGATTTATAAAGTTAAATCAAAATCTCATTCAATCATCAACGGATACAGACAACCAATTTGTGCAGCTCTTTCAATGAATTCAAAGAGAAGACTTTATTTAGTCTGCTTCTAATAATGAGACCCACGATGGTCATAGCACTCTTTGAATTTGAAAAGGATATAATATGGATTATGATATCATATGGGAAGTATGCCTTGTCTTTTGCCTCCACTTTTGCAGCTGTATTACTTTTTGCATTTAATTTTGTGTTTTACTATTTGGTTATCTGTCTTACAATTGAGTCATGCCAAAACTTTGCGCAAGTGTATGAACAAATTTCTTTGTCTCATTCAAACTGAATGTTGACAATCCGCTTAACATCCCTGCTATTGATATTATAAGCTTCATTTGCTAGAAAGCCTTTGTGAGATTAATACAGAGTTTCTTTAATGTAGTTATTCATATAAGAAAGCCTCTAAATTACCGATGCCACATGGGGACCGTGTGGATCATCCCTGTTATGGGCCTTCATGCATTATATGTTGTAGCTTTGATTGCTTTTACTGGGGCTGTGCATCATGTGGAATTCAGATTTCATGAACTCAAAGACCTTTGGAGAGGAATTCTTGTATCTGCAGCTTCCATTGGTTTGTTTCTATCCATTTTCTATTTTTGGCTTCTTTCGTGGCATGCTTCCTTTGTCTTACTTCATGTGCTCAGGTAGGTGAAAGTTGAAACGACATATTGAGGAATGAAGTTAAAATGAGTTATGCAGTCTCGAATTTCGAATAACCACTTTCCCAATATGGTCCAAGCTTCTAAAGAGTAAAGATATTCTTACACCAACCGGAAGCACCAGCATAATGCTATGTGAAGTATTTGTGATTTCTGTCATGAAAAAACCACAGGAGGAAAGTATCTATTCTGGTGTACTGTTAGTTAAAGTGGCTGACTTTCTGTCATCGACATGAATTTGACCGTCATGACTGAAACAACAATCTACATTACTTCTCATGCACTTCCCTCAAGTTGGTGATAATGCAAAACATGGATATCTAGTTGGTTGCAGATAAATCCTATCTAAAATCCCAGAAAAGATTTGTTAATAGTTGTAGCTTGATATACGCGGTTCAGATAAGAGGCAGGAATCAGAGACCACAAAAGCTTCAAGTGTAGGATCTGTCTGTTAACTGTTAGCTGCTTTATACCTCTTTTAATACAAAGGTGAAGTTAAGTACCACTTGGTTAAAACCCACTTTACAGTTAGTATTATCTAAACAGAGAAATGATTTTAAATATTTTTTATGAAAGACTTTTATTTGAGTTTTTATTTAGTTAAAATTTAAAACATAAAATAAGAATATATATTAAACTTTTTGTTCAATATAAATAGAGTTAAACCAAAAAAGGGAAGAGGAAAAGAGAGTTCTGGTTATATTTGAGAGCTATATGGTTATATGAGAAATAGTTTGATGAATATAATTTTTTGGTAAGGATTTTTTTGTCTTGTAAAAAATAAAATGTTTGCTTCTGCTTCTTGGACGAAGCAAAAACTTGCAGAAAACTACTTTTGTTGCTTCTCACAAGCACCTCTAATTTTAGGACCAACAAGTCAAATTTACAAAAAAGTGCTTTTTGAAAAAAGTTCTTTTGGCTTCCTAGAAGCTTGGCTTGGCTAAGCAGGCTATATAAGTAGACGTGAACTCAAACCAAAGTTCTTGATGCAAATGTTCAGTCATGTAAATTCACATGAAGTATGTGGTATGGCTTTGAATACAAGACTTTGGGGCTTGGGCTTGGTTCTAAGGAAGCAGGTTATCTGTTATAGGCAAGACTTTGTTTACTCCAAGAGAGAACTAATGGCCCCTATACTGTTTCTTTTAATATATTTTCTTCTTTGTGATGAAAATTGCAACTTATACGTTTATTGTAGTTTTCGAATATCCAAATTTTAGTTTAAAAAAAATTAGAGCGCCGAAAGTTGGTCAAATTGACCCTCATTAGGCAAAATTGGGACCAAGCTGGGACAGGGAACATGGGCGTATAAAGAAGATATTTTTTTGTTTGATTTGGAGATCTTGCTCACAAACATGTATGTACTGTCCATTCTATGTGACCAGATGCACACCTACAATTCCTCAATATTTCAATCACTGCATCTCTGATATTTATGACGGTCATCCAGTAACTCTATATTATGGCAAAGTTTTACTTGCCTTTTCAAACTACAGATTAGAATAGCAGCATCCATCGCAAGGATGCTTAGATACTGTTTTCAACATTCAGCGAATGTTCAACTTTCTGGACTTGTTTTTAGGTAGTTGAAACGCAATCATAGAAACCCTCAAAGCACTTGCTTCATAGTTTCCTCTTTGTTAATAGTACCATGCAAAATGTATTTTCCATACTTGAAAGAAGATGCGAAGAAAGACAATGATACTACAGATGATGTCAACATGGCCGCGAAGAACTACTCACTTTTCTAGCCTTATGCCCGCCTGATCTGACTATAAAACAATCAAGATTCGCCTTCAAACTGAACACCTGACAAGCGCCAAGATAGCACTACTAGAGCATGGGACTTCTGAAGCATTTGTATAAAGGTTGGAGATAAATTTTCGCAATATTCTAGCATCGTGAAGCATGGTATTGTCTCTAGCTACATATATCCCAGTATTACATGGGGGCAGAGATGTCCAGAGGTACTTGCCCTCTCTGCCATTCTGTCATGTGATGGTGCTCAGTTACTAAATCTCATGGGGTGAAAGGAATCTGATTGGCCTCAAGTTGGGGATTATCGTTAAATAGTTCAGAGATTATTGCTATAAGGTTCTATGGTTCTTTCTTTTTAAGTAATATATGAAGCCATAAAAGGTAAGCTCTGTAATATCATAACTTGTTTTTTAGTGTAAATATTCATGTGTTTGTTACAGTTACATCATGCTTTATTCAAATACATATTTTATGGCTTTCATCTATGTCTGCTTCCACATTCACTGTTAGTCACTTGTAGTTCATAGCATAATAGATCTAAAATGACTTTTCGTCTTAGACATTTGCCAATAATTTTTTTTTTTTTGCTGATATCACTGTCTGTTTTCTGTCTCAAGGAATTTGGGTGGCTGCTTATGTTATGAATGAAGTTCGCGAGGATATATCATGGCTAGAAATTGCCTCTAGACTTTTGTTATTGGTTATGGTACAATTTCCTGATCTTGTGCTACTTTATTGATATGTGGGTGCCAGAATTATTTTGTTGATTGCCCACAGCTTTCTCTTTTTATTTCAACAGACAAGCGTCCTTGTGCTGGCATTCTTCTCTTTTTCAATTTCTCAACCTCTTATCTCACTTATGAGCTTGAGGAAGAAGGATCATAAGAAGTACAAGACAATGAGTCAGGCATTAGGCATACATGATAGTGGGATTCTTCTACAGAGGGAACCGATAAGCATTATAGATCCAAATGAACCTTTGGATAAGCTCCTACTGAACCGAAGGTTCCGGCAGTCCTTCATGGAATTTGCAGACAGGTTTTATTCTTTCTCCTTTTGCGAAAATAGCATCATATCTTTGTGCTGTGTACATAGATCAGCTTATCATATTAAAGAGAGAAGATGTATGGTCCTGTCTTTTGTCCTTGATTTAACAAAATTGAATATTAAAAAAAGTAAAATGTTTGTGACATTCTTGGAAACAAGTAAAAGAAAATCACAGACGAAATCAGACCATCTTTTCTAATGATAAGCTCTGTCAGACAGGTAATCAACCCTGTAAGCGCTGACATTTACTTCTCCTCCACACAGTAACGGACCCATTTTTTAAACTTTGTTCACACTGTAGTTGCTTGGCGGGGGAGAGTGTCCATTTTTATGATGAAGTGCAACAGTTTGATAAAATTCCTAATCAAGATCCAGTTAGGAGAATTTACATGGCACGCCACATAATAGAGAAGTATATAGCTGCAGGTATGGTCGATTCTTTATGATTCAACTTTGATGGTCATTTCATCTTCTCTTCAGGGATTTCTTGGTAACTATACACTTTGATTCTTCTACTTAGTCCTGTTTCTGGAAATTATGCCCGTGCTTAAATTTGATGCTTTTTTGACTTGCATTTGCTCATTAAACACCTATAGGAGCACCAATGGAGGTGAACATTTCTCACAGAACTCGGCAGGAAATTTTGAGTACTAATGATCTCTCCCACGCTGATGTCTTCAAAAATACTCTAGGTGAACTGATGCAGCTGATGAAACTGGTTGGTCTTTTACCTTCTAAATTATTACTTGCTTGATTTCTATGGTACCGTGCATTACGTTAATTCTGCTCCTTCTATCCCTCCTTTCCTGTCTTACACTTTTATTTCATCTACTCTTATTCAATTGTCTTTCTTGTGGGACATACAAAGAATTTAGCCAAGGATTACTGGTCATCGATGTACTTCATGAAGCTGAAAGAGGAGGTCAGTATGAGAACAGTTGATCATGAGCTGGAACATGCTAGCGGTTGGAACTTTTCTCCAAGATTTAGTTCTGTCCATTGTAGTGATGACCCTTTTCAGCATGAACATAGCCCCAGGAATTCTGCTTGCCATAGTCATGATTCAAAACTGCAATGACAAAACATGTGAGGGGGTCATAGCGTTCCAACGTAATGGAGTCGCATATATTAGGCACTGAACAGGAAGAGGAGCGAGCCCAAGAATCCTGCATATCCCAATCGATTGAGCATAAGATACATGATATTCAAACTCACATGATGTGCCCCAGCAGCCTGATTCTCCTCTTCTTAGATAGCACGAGCCTTCAAAACCAAAAGTTTCTCTTCACTGTGCAGTGGTGTGGCCCAGTCGTGCTATTTGGACCTTAAAGAGTATTGGCAAGTTCCTTGCATGTGAAAACACAGGGCGGCTGTTGGAAGACTGATAGTGGCTCCTAGTATCAAATAGCTGGTGGGTGGCAATTTATGTTGGCCGGTAGATCAACAATGAATAGGACATATAGTTGTGGTTATGTAGCATATTTTTGTATCCGTTAAGAACTTGCTAGGTGTATCTTACCAGACTTGTTATATAAATCAAAGAGTGAAATACCTTTGATCCATTGCTGTCTTGTGAAAACTAATGTGGCGTCCCTGAAAACAGCCGTAACAGGAATATGTAACTTACGGAAATGAACCAAGTAAATTGCATATCAATCATGCTACTTGGACGAAAGTGTTCTGTGCTAGAAACAAAAACATTAGGTGATTTTTTCCTGTCTGTCTAAGATTTTGTGGGAAGAATTCCCCGGTACCTGTACTGATGGGAAGTAGATAGTGAAATTGCTCGAGAATTTCTCCGATATGTTATAAAATTGGTAGGACACCACCGTTAGAGCTTCAATTTTAAGCGCTAGTGTACAGGGTCCTGAATAAATCCATATGTTGCAAATTCTTATTGACACGCTTGCCACTCTCATAGCAGTTTTACTTGTTGGAGAAATTTTAGTGTTTACTCAAACCAACAAATCCTAAGGTTCTATCTGTAGTAACTTTGAAACTAGGAACTACAACATTTTGAGATTCCATCTGAGGAATGAAAAGCTCGTATTATCTGGAATGAATGCGCACAAAAAAGAAAACGAAAAAGAGAAAAACAAATAAATTTGTGCTGAACGATTGTGTTAAGGTATAAATTTTGAAGAATTTAGCGACTGGTTTCGACCTAACATGCTATTTGTGCAATTACAGAAGAACAGATTCGTGTTATATTGCTATATGTTGTGGCCGTTTGATCACGCTCAACTGTGTCTAATAAAAGACTAAGCGGGCGTTGCAAATATAATCCGGGG
>ML294536.1:0-32244 GCA_005239495.1 Nicotiana undulata
TATATATATATATATATTGGTTTATCAATTTATTAATTTTCTTACGTAGTAATGTATAAGATTGATCATCAATACAATATAGTTTATGCGTGTGTATGAAATTACTCATATATTTAAATATAACTTAAATAATAACTTTACATAGATGCTATTATAATATATTAAAATTAATTACCTAGTTAATAATTATTTATAATAATTTTAGTTAAATAAAATAAATATTTATAGCTAATAATAATTTTTTTGTAGCTTAGAATATTTAAAAACCAAAAAAAGAAAAAAAACTAATTTAATTTTTTATTTAAAATAGCGACCAAGGTTGGATGATAATGTTTTTAAAAATAAATGTTCTTTTAAGCAGTATAATTATTTATATTTATGATATTTTCATATAATATTTAACTTTTGAAATACACAACAAGTGTGTATGGGAACACCGCTATAGCGCGGAAGTGGCTGCAAATTTTAATCTCAAAGCTCGCAAGCGGTTGTCGCATAGTTTCTCCTTAGATAAATAGTTCAATCAGAAGCCTAACTGGCTGCTTCAACATTTATGGGAGGATTTGCAAAGGCAATGGCTTACCGCAACGTTCTTACAGAAGAGTGAAAAAGGAAAGAAAGCCCGCGCATCCGAGAAGGGAGGCTCCTTGCACACTTGAGGTGCGATTAGCCAAGGGACAATAAAAGAAGATTGGTACGTAATTGATTAATTTATTTTAATTTTCAACGTATATCTATTCTGTTTATTAACTAAAATTTATGAGTTTTCAGGAAAAGAAGTTGGGGCGTCCAATGAAGCAAGATGAGCTATTCAAGGAGACTCATATTGTCAAGAAGAAGAAAGAGACGGATCAAGAAAGGTGGGTCGAGGGCTGAGCCTCGACTGTACATGTAAGTTTTCACTTTTCATTAAGTATTTTGATTTACTTTTATATAAATTTTGAAATACTAATTCAATATAATTTTTCTTATAGGGTCGCTTCACAGCTGATGAGGATGAATTCATACGCAGTCAGCCACCTAATGAGTCGGGCGAGGTAATCTCACTTTCAAACGAGGATGCTGAAAGAATATGGATGGAGGCTGCTGGCGATGCAAAATGGGGGAAGGTATACGAGCTTCCTACTAAGAAGTTCCATTGCTATCAGTGTGGAATGCAAGGAGTAGGGACTTCCTCGCAAGGCGAGAAACTAGATGGGGAGAGCCTCTCCGCTATGCGGGAGACTGTGACAAAGCTCACAACCGAGATAGAAGCGTCCAAGGAAAGAGAAAAGCTTAGAGATGCTCAGTACGTTGGCATGCAAGCTCAGTACCATGGCATGCAAGCTCAGCTCAAAGCTCTCCTAGCTTCTGGAGGTTTTCCGATTCCCCGGTCTCGCAAGTCATCGCCAGAGGCTCAACTTGAACGTGAGTGTTCCTTTCGTCCTCCCCGTGCTAGTTCCTCTCGTCCTCCCCCTGATCGTTCTTCCCGTTCTCCACAAAATGACCCTTCTCATTACTGTCTTGTTAATGAAGATTCATCGGACGATGATGATAATGATGTTGAACAAAACAGTCCTTAGTTACTTTTATATACTTTGAACTAGACAATAGAACCGATTTTCGAATGGGCTTGTAATAAGCGTTAACTTAGTTTTGTTAGTTTAATGTGTTAGTACTATTGAACTTTATACTTTGTTGGTTTTAATGTTGTTGTTGTGTTGTTGTTATTGGTATTGTTGTGGTTGTTGCTTGTACTACGATTTGGTATGCTGGCAGGTGGTGTAGCTGCAAAACATGCAGTTTCTGCCAAAATAATTTGGTCGCTTTTCTATTTAATTTTTTTTTTCTGGGCAATAACGACCAAGGTTGGTCGCTAATTAACCCAGATTTGATCGCTATTCTATTAAAAAAAATCTGGAAATTAGCAACCAATGTTGGTCGCTTATGTATAAAAAAAAAATAAATTCTTGAAATTAGCGACCAATTTTGGTCGCTTTTGTAAAAAACAATTAAAAAAAAGCGACCAACTTTGGTTGCTATTTTTCAGATTTTAAAATATAATATTTGGTTTACAGACCAAAGTTGGTCGCTATATTTTGTATAATAATAAATAAATAAATAACGTAATTTAAATATAAAGACCAACTTTGGTCGCTAAATTTATATTATTAAAATATTAAAGCGACCAAAGTTGGTCTCTATATTTGATACCCGGAATATTTGGTCATTTTACCTTAGAGATCAAAGTTTGTCGCTAAAGTCTCTAAGGTAAAGGGACCAACAAAATAGCGACCAAGCCAGTTTGGACGCTTTTTCACTGTTTAGCGACCAACTTTGGTCGCTTTTGGTGGTCATTTTTTCTCGGATTTTTAGTAGTGTCATTAACTATTTTCTCAATGGAATTCTTTTGGTCAAAAGAATACCTATACATCCTCAAATTAACTGGTTTAGTTCCAGGAACTAACACAATTGAATGATCCCAATCCCTAGAACGAAGGAGGCAGTTCTTTAGGCTCCTTGAATATGTCACTATGGTTTTGAATTAATTCATCCACCAGAATTGGCATCTGCACCACCACTTTATTGTGCTCCAAGGAACTCCATAGTCCCACGTAATTGTCAATACCTTCACTCGATAATTTGTGGAAGGCCTTGGACGCCACCTCAACATCACTAAAAGAAATGGTACAAGGCCTGGTATGCAGTTAGATGGGTGTCGATGAATCTAACCAATCTATGCCCAACACAATATCACAACCTCCAGCTCTTCATACTCTAAGATCAAATTCAATCACCCTGTATCCCCCATTTAAGCCCTCTACAAATCTTCTCGAACCTCATAGTTTGCACGTTTGCCACTCAAACAATCATGCCTCTTTTGTTGGGCTCAACTGTTAAACCCAAGTGCTTAATCAACCAAGGATCTATGAAACTATGAGTTGCTCCACTATCTATTAACACTGTAATATGTGTTTACACTAAATTTTCAACATACGAAAAATAAAATGCAATCACAAAAATGAAAGAAAAATATTTATACTAATCAATTGTGAGTACAATTATGTTCCTCTCTTGATTCTTCTCTCCTGGTTATCTCCGTGATTCGAGGGCTGAAGCAGTGTATTTGTCGAATGTAGGATGATGCAGACCTGCTTGGGATGTACTTGATCTCCAGCTTCTTGAACCATTTGATTGTCAAGAAGTATCCGGCCATATTTAGATCTCTTTGTGAATATTCCAGGAGTTTATGGGATTTTTGAGACGATCTCCATTTTGAGATGCCTCTTCAAAGAGAATATGCGACCCTTTTTATTGGTGGGATTTAGAATAAAGTAACCTCCAAAAAACTCTAATAGAATCCTAGGAATTCAATAGTCCTGTAGTATCTTGAGTATAGGATTTAACTTTATCCTTTAAAATTTTGATGTCTACAAATTCCCCCTACTTCAAGGTTTGTCGGGGTATAGGCTTGCCGAAACTTGAAGACAAGACTTGAAGTACTCAACAATCGCAACAAATGATTTTGAAACTTGGAGTTTTTGATTTACAGGAGAAAGAGATGAAGGGAAGAACTGGTCCCACTGGGCGTGCTCATTTGTTTGCAACAAATTATATGTGATACAAAAATAAATTGCAACCACAATATAAATATGAAGAAACATAATTTTATTTATAAAATGATGCGGGTACGATTCTGTTTGTTCTCTTGATTCTTCTTTCCTGATTATCTCTGTGATTCGAGCGCTGAAGCAGCTTATTTCTCGAATGTAGGATGATACAGAGTTATTGGGGATGTACTTGATCTCCAACTTCTTGAACTATTTTATTATCAAGAAGTATCCGACCATATTTATATCTCTTTGTGAATATCTCAGGAGTTTATGGAATTTTTTAGACAATCTCCATTTTTTTAGATGCTTCTTAGGGAATATGCGACCTTTTTATAGGTAGAGTTTAGGGTAGAGTAACCTCCAAGAAACTCTAATAGACTCCTAGGAATTAAAGAGTTCTGTAGTATTTTGTATTTAGGATTTAACTTTGTCCTTTAAAAATTTTATGTCTACAATAGGCTTCGTTTTTACCATTCTAGAAATTCAAATAGTGGTGTGAGGAGCATCAGATTGACCCCACATGGTGTTTATTACTGCCTCTTTAGGGGTCTCTTCTTCAGGCCCGCCTCTTTAGGGATCTCTTTTTCAGGCTCTCCTGTCTCAACTGATTTCCCCTGGGCTCTAGAAAATTATTTATCTTCCAAACCCTCTAGGCTATTCAATGCCTTGATCTTGCATTGATGTCCCGGTAAATACCTCTCCTTACATCCAAAACATAACTTCTTGTCCCGTAACTCCTCTAAAGTTTGATTTCTTGAGGCCCTAGTGTTTATAAGGTCCTTCAAGGGTGTGTTATGAGAGGTATTAGTGGCTAAAAGGGCATTATGAGGGGTATTTGTGATGGCTATAGGGGCATTAGTATTGGCTCGAGGGCTTAGAGGAAAGATGATTCTAGGCTGTGAAGATGAGGATCTGGGATGAAGGTTCCTATAAACTAAAGCAAGCTAAGGGTCTTTTCTAAGTTACACGAGAAGACCCTTGCTTCAGTTTATAGGAACCTTCACTTCAGTAGGAATAACAACAAATCATCTGAAAGAGGATCCCTCCTTACACCAAGCTGCATAGGAACTTCAACAGAATCAAAACAATGACCGAGGGGGAGGAAACTTAGACGAGGAAGTGTATTTGGAAGAAGGAAGAGGAAGAAGCAGAGCAAAGTCAGAAAAGAAACACAGAAACAACAACACACCTTCTCTAAGAAGGAAACAAAAAAAATGGTACCTCTCCTCAAGTTTCCCATGATTAGCACAATCTTTTGGAACATTAGAGGAGTGAGGTCAAACAACGCCATACATAAGCTCAAATAACTCATAGACATTAATTGTATCCTTTTTGTTGCTATTATGGAACCCAGGGTTAGCAAAGAAAAAATTGAAGGATATAGTAAATTTCCTGGCTTTAGAGAATGCGTCTCCAATGACAATGGTAAGATTTGGTGTTTCTGGAAAAACTTCAATCAAGATATTGTTATTAAAAATGAGGAACAACAAATTTCTATAAAGATGGAAGATGGTCAAGCCAATCTCCTTGTTGTTATCACAGCTGTCTATGCCAAATGCACGTCAAGAGAAAGAAAAGACTTATGGCGCAACCTTGAGGATATCAGCCTAGCAATCAATGGTCCTTAGTGTATTAGAGGCGACTTCAATGTTATCTTGGAACCTAAGAAGGTAGGAGGTAGGCCTCATAGAATGTACAAGATTCTTGATTTTTAAATGTGCATGGACAACTGTGGAGTAACTGACATTGGTTTCTCTGGTTCTAAATACACCCGATGCAATAATTGGAGGCCACGAAAAAGAATTTGGAAAAGACTTGATAGAGTCTTCATAAATGACAAATGGACTCAAAGATTCCAAAATACCACTGTCAAACATTTAGTGAGAACTGGCTCGGATCATAGGCCTTTACTCATAAAGTGTTTTGATACTGTTAACAATCACATAAAGTTCTTCAAATTTCTCAACTTCTGGACTAAACATGATGGTTTTTTCGAGCTTGTTAAGGAAGTATGGCCACTCAACTCAATGGTAACCATATGTGGAAACTTCAAACAAAGCTAAAGCTTCTCAGCAAAAAACTCAGTCAGTGGTCAAGAAAAAACATTGGCAACATCCATGAACAAGTTATTAATTGGGAAGTCAAAGTGCAAAGTCTCGGAGAATTGGAGATTGTTAATAACATTGAGGCAGCTAGGGTAGAGACCAATAAAGCATATGTTGAATACATTAGGTGGCTGTCTGTACAGGATTTCCTTATCACTCAGAAGGTCAATATCAATTGGTTTGAGGAGGGAGATAGAAATACCAACTACTTTCACAGTAAGCTTAGAGAGAAAAGAAGAAGATTGCAACTGGAAAGAACCAAGAACCATAGAGGAAAATGGATTACATGGGAGGATAAGATTTCCAAAGCATCCATTAGACATTTTAATGGCCTCTTCAATCTTTCAGCAGCTAATCTAGACCCTAACACTCTAGAATGCATTACTAAAAAGATTACAAACGAAGATAATGACAGCCTTACAGAGTATCCAACTGAAGAGGAAATCAAACATGTTGTTTTCAACTTATGTGCATCTAGTGCGGCAAGACCAGACGGCTACAATGGAACTTTCTTTCAAAGTTGCTGGGACATCATTAAGGAAGACATCATTGCATTTGTACAGGAGTTCTTCAGAGGTAAGCCCCTCCCTAAGTTCTACACACATACTAGTTTAATTCTTATCCCAAAAAGTGATTCCCCCACCACCTTTAATGCATTTAGACCTATTAGTCTCTCTAGTTTTACAAACAAGATCATTTCTAAAATTCTTTCTATCATGCTCAATCCTTTGTTAAGCAAATTGATCTCGGCTAACCAAAGTAGTTTTGTTAAAGATAGACTGATTTTGGAAAATGTTCTGCTAGCGCAAGAAATTGTCCAATCTATCTCTCATTCTAATAAGGATGGTGATGTTGTTATTAAACTGTACATGGCAAAAGCATACGATAGAATGTCATGGACTTTTGTTACCTCTTTTTTAAGAAAATTTGGTTTCTGTGAAATGTGGATTGACATGATTCTGAATCTATTATCTGGTATTTGGTATTCCATCATTGTTAATGGAAACAGAAAAGGCCTGTTTACATCAAGTCAGGGACTTAAACAAGATCTTTTTTGCCCCTCTCTCTTTATTACAGAAGCTGAAGTTTTGAGTTCCTCACTTAACAACCTTCTTTTGGATGACAACTTTATTCCTTTTTCTATGCCTAGTAATGGTCATATTATTAATCACTTGGCATATGCTGACGACATGGTCATTTTTACTAGTGGCAATGACAAACCTGTTAGCCTTATCATGAAGGTCATTAACAATTATGAAGCCAGCTCTGGCCAACTTGTGAATACTGATAAAAGTTTTTTCCTTATTGCCTCTAATTCTTGTGATGTTAGAATTAATAGGATAAGGAATTGTACTAGCTTTATGGACAAAAACTTTATTTTAACTTATCTAGGTTGTCCTATTTATATTGGAAGGAAGAAGTTAGTATATTTTGATAATATGGTGAATAAAGTTGTTAAAGAATTGAATGGCTGGCATGGTATGCTCTCGTACGGGGGTAAAGTGATCTTAATTAAATATGTGCTTCAATCTCTCCCTATATATACTTTTTCTGCTTTAACCCCCCCCCCCCCCCCCCCCCCCCCCCCTCCCAAAAAGGCACCTTTAATTTTCTTGAAAAAATTTCTCCAATTTCTTCTGGGGGTTCTCTGGAGACAAAAAGAAATACCATTGGAGGTCATGGAAGAACCTTTGTTTTCCTCTAGATGAAGGGGGCATTGATGTGAGAAGGATGGAAGATATTTCTAACACTCTTGCTACTAAGAGGTGGTGGAGATTTAGATCCATACCATCTCTCTAGGCTACCTTCATGAGGCATAACTATTACCTAAGATCTCACTCGGCTATCAAAGAAAGGGTGTCTGGTGACTCACATGTCTGGCAAATGATGATACAAATCAGAGATAAAGCAGAGCCTCACATCATTTGGCAGATTAACTCTAATTCTAGTATATGGTGGGACAATTGGACTGGTAAGGGTCCTTTAGCCCCATACATTCTTGGGCACAACAACATCAAAGCTACTGTCAGAGAATTCATATATGATGGGACCTGGAACATCAACAAGCTCAAGGAATGGCTCCCAGAAGAGATGGTTCAAAAAATAATAAATATCCATATAGGTAGGAAGATACCAAGGATCAAGATGTATGGGATCTCACCGAGGATGGTAAGTTCTCCAACAAAACAGCTCTACGTCTATTCAGGAACAAAAAAAGTAAGGATCATTTCTTTAGCAAGGTATGGCATTCTAGTATCCCTTTCAAATTCTCTTTCTTAACTTGGAGACTTTGGCTATCTAAGCTCCCTCTTGATGATGCTATTCTTAACTTTGGTAAGCAAATTGCTTTGGGATGTAACTGTTGCACTAACCCTAAACAAGAATCTATTCAACATGTTTTTGTGGAAAATGATGCAGCTAGGTACATTTGGAAACTTATTGGCTCCCCTCTGGGAATAAAACCAATGCAAATTCCTATAAGAGGTTGGTTGAATCAATGGTGGCACCAAAAACACAACAATGCTGTTCACAAGCTTGTTCTACATCTCACTCCCATCATTATATGTTGGGAGATATGGAAAAACATGTGTTCTTGTAAATATGGAGATAAGAGAAGATTAAATTTTTTCAAAATGAAACATCAAGTATGCTGGAACATTCAAGCTGCTATTCACAGAGTCTTTCCTAATTTCGAATTAACATTGCCTTGGGTCAATTTATGTGAGAAAATGATGAAATTACAACTCATTCCGGAGGTCATCATTGTGTGCTGGGAGAAGCCTCGTTGCAACTCCCTTAAACTCAATACAGATGGAAGTTTTGTAGAAGGAAATGATTTTGCTGGCCTAGGTGGAGTCCTGAGAAATGATCAGGGCGACTTCATTATGGCCTTCTCTGCCACTGCTAAGTGCAATAGCCACAACTATGCCGAAGCACAAGCTGCCTTCTTTTGGATCAATTGGTGTGCAACGAATGGATACTCCAACTTCACCATTGAACTTGACTCTATGTTGGTATTGAATATGCTCAAGGAGGGGAAAACCAATAACTTCAAACTAAAGAAAGTTATTGAGGATACCTCACATATCATGAACCAAGCCAATGTTACGCCTACTCATTGCTTTAGGGAGGCCAACCAAGTGGTTGACCATCTTGCTAAGCATGCCTTGTCAAACCATGTCAACAGGATTTTTCTCGATTTTCAATAGCTTCCTAGTGGTGCCAAAGGCCCGTTCATCTTGGACAGATGGCAAATGCCTACCATTAGAACAAAATATGATAATGCAAATTTTTTGGTTAGTTGAACATGCTTAGCAAGATTTTTTGTCGAACAGAGAGTAATTGATAATACTTCTCTTGTTCCTTTTGAAAGATATCCTTTGTCCTTAGTGTTGTAATCTTTGGAGGTAAGGCCATTCCCCCTCCATCTTTTCAAGATAATACAACACCCCCAGTAATGCTGGGAAATTAATTTTTTTTTAAAACTACTTCATCCGTTCCAATTTATGTGAACATGTTTGACTGGGCACGAAATTTAAGAAAAAATGAAGACTTTTGAAATTTGTGGTCATAAACAAGTAAAAAAGGGGTCTACAGTATTTGTGTGGTTATCTCATTAAGGGTAAAATTGGAAGTTTAAGCTAAATTGTTTCCAAATTTATAAAGGGGTCATTCTTTTTGGAACGGCCCAAAAAGAAAATAGATTCACATAAATTGAAACGGAGGAGTACATGGTAGAGTTAAGTAGAAAAGTTATCTGGTTGAGTGCCCTGTTGAATGCCTTTAACAATGTCCAGTTGTCTTTTTTCATGGCTAAGTTTAATCTTAAAGAATAGTTGAATGATATAGTTGTGTGTTAGTGTGAGAAGAAAGGCAAGCTAAGGGATCTTGACATAGAGGAAGAAAGAGGAGGGACAACTGAAAATTATGAGAGACATTACTAGGTTACACAAGATAAAAACCAAGTTTAAGATTGTAATTAGAACACATTGAAAGAAAAACTATTAGATATGAAGAAAGAAGGAGAATTTGGCTCACAACACTTCTTTTACTTTATTTTTTCAATTTACTTGATGTGCCGTTAAGATCATAACGGAGTAGCCAGATTTTTAATTTATATATTTACCTTACATATTATTTAAGATTATGTGAAAAACAAATAGAAGTTAACTATGGTTAAACACTTATAGTTATAGTTTAATAAAGTGACATGTGTCATTTATTTATTGGCAGAGTCAAAACATCTGGTAAGTTTTTGTATTTGCAAAAATAAATCCATAAATTTCTATTAACATTAGGGTTTCCATACGTCAAGAATATGTATGGCAGCAACTTCCACGAGGAGAGCAAACGTAACAAATCCTAATGGGAGAAGGGATCCAGGACTAAATTCATATCAGAAGGAAAGAATGTTGGAATTCGCCGAAAGAATCGGGTGGAAATTGCAGGAGCAAGACAAAGAGCTGATTAGCGAGTTTTGCAGCAAACTAGAAGTAGAAAAACGGATTTTTGAGGTATGGTTGCACAATAAAAAGAAGAATTCTACTTTGGGCAAGAGAGATCAACCCACATTTTATGACATATTGCCTGAATGTCTCATTGACGAAATACTCTCTTACCTTAACTATGAAGAAGCAGCAAAGATGAGTATTCTCTCCAAAACATGGCTACAGGCCTGGTTGACTTTCCTACTTAAAATTCATTATTGTTTCTCCCAAAGAGATAAACATAGTGGACAAAATTATGGAGAGATACAGTGACTACAAAATCCCTATTGTCAAGTTTGAATTTTCCAACTTATTGAGATATTATGATCGTGAAGTTTTCTCTCTGATTGATAAGTGGCTTGATATTGCACTTCGGCATGGTGTAAAGGATCTTTTGTATAGAGGAACTTTATCATACCCCTTACCTATTTCAACAATCTTGGCAGCAAAATCTTTAAGAGAATTGATTCTGACGCATTGTAATCTGATGGGTGTTTCATCATGTAGTATTGTGACCAACTGCAATTCATTGAGAAAGCTTTCTCTATCTAATGTAAGCTTAGACGAAAACATGCTTCAGACTCACTAGTTGCCCCTTAATTGTCGCTTTCATCCTTGACTTTTGTTCAGGGTTGGAAAAGATTGAGCTGCGGAATCTTCAAAAGATCAAATCTGTTTCCATTGGGGCACGGAGAAACCAATGTGTTAAAATCCAGGCACCAACTCTTGAACGCTTATCTTATTCTGGGACGTGCTGTAAGATCCTCCTATTTGGAGATTGTTGAATGTCAGAATCTGAAATCTTTAAAGCTATCCCGTATGAAAATATCCGATGAATTTCAGCACCTTATCTCTACATATATCAATTCCTTGAGAGTATGATCGATGTTAAGTAGCCTTTACATAGGGTTTAAACTAAGGCTAAACATTTGCGGGAGTCAATCACTGAGGGTCTTGAAGATTTGTGATTGTCAGCGCATAGCAGAGATTGATGCTCCAAATTTGGTATCACTTCATTATAAGGGATATCAAATTCCTAAGCTTAAAATTGCAAAAGAGTCAACTCAATTGAAGCACTCATATATCCATCTTGATTGTTGGTCCGGAAAATTAGATGCTTCATGGTTCTTTAAGTTGAGGAAATTCCTATCAAACTCGATCTCTTGGTCTCAAGTTTCTCTTTGTTTTCGCAATATGATTGACGGGAAAGATATGCAACTGCATCACCTAGGTGTTCCCTCCCAAGTGGACGTTTTAAATGTAGATATAAAGTTAGATAGAGGGTTTCCAACTTTTGTGGATGCTTTGCTATGGAGTTGTCATCCTAGGAAACTCATCCTAACCTCGAGTATTGAGATGATTATATGTTTCATGGATCGTTTAATGTTTATGAAGAATTTAAGTCATTCTACCTCTCATGGAAGCAATCCTAGGCACAATCCAATAATGGAAATAAAAGCATTTCACGAGAAAAATCAGCCGCTGGAACTTAGAAGTGGGGTGCTGGCAATAAGGAACCTCAGGAAGAGGGAGAAAGTTTATTTTTTATTAGATTGGTGGTACAGTTAGTTTATTAGCATTTCAAATTGAATGCACTTATTCATTTATCAAGTTACTAGAGTATATCTTTTGCATAAATGGTGTTATAGTTTAGTACTATAAAATACATTAGTTGCATCAGATGAATAACAAGTCATTAGCTTGTTTTATGGCTTGCTCCCAGTAGTTGGTGTGTTTATTGTCTTGTATTTTAACTAGCATGGCATAGACAGTTCATACTGCAAGTTTTTTTTTTTCTAATAAGCTTCCCAGACAGAGGTCTAGGCGTTGTATTGCAAAAAAGGATCAGTGAGGGGGGCTATACCTGACCTCGGAAACATAATACACCATGGTGATTGCTATCACCCAAAAAAGGACAGTAGAGGACATTACCTCTTTACTGCCACATCTATATACATCCTACTTCAACTAGCAAAAAATTATTCTTTTCATACTTTCTAAAACTAGGCATTTGCCACTTATTCATCATGAACGGGCCTTTGGTTTCTTTTGGAAGTTGTTGGAAGGCTCGGTAAATTATTCTCGTACCAGATATGGAGGCTATTTTAGCTAAGGCGTCGGCTACTTGATTTCCTTCCCTGTAACAATGTTGTACCGTCGCATTTGCTTCTTGAACCCATCTTGCAATTCTATCCGCCACCATCTTTAGTTTCATGTTCTTGGTTCCTTGTTGGTTGATCATGTTCATTATGATATTTGAATCAAGTTTGAGAACAAAATTGGTGAAACCCAACTGGTTATACCATTTTCCTCCGAACTCAGCAGCTATAGCTTCGGCCATGTTATGACTATCACAATCTATCGACATTGCATAGGCCATGGTACAATTGTCATCCTCATCTCGTATAATTCCCCCTATGCCAGCTTTCCCATTTTCCTTGATATAGCTTCCATCTGTGTTAACTTTTACCTTGCCATGAAGCGGAGGGTGCCATTGAACTTGCTTCCATGTTTGGACATGCTTCAGCTTTTCAATTAAGTTACAGAGGGAAGGACAATATGTTGAGTGTCTTTGTTTGGCAGAAGAGTGGTTATCATGCTGTTGATGTTCCATACAACCTGTCGCTTCATAGTATTGTGTTGGAATTTTCTTTGCGTGGCATATCTACAAGAGCATCTTTGTTTTCAAATTTCCCAGCAGATAAAGGTTGGTGCAGCTTGTAGAACCAGGCCATGAATTTTATTTTTTGTTTTAGCTTCCCACCAATTCTTGAGAATTGCCGCAATAGGTGCATTTTGGTGGGTGATGCCCAATGGGTTGCCAATACTCTTCCATATGTGCATCGCCGCTTCACTTTTCACAAAAAACATGTTACATGGATTTAACCAGTGACACATTACAATAAGAATACCTCGAGGCAATGTTAGTACCAAATTTGCAAATTAAATCATCAAAAGGCAATTTTCTTTTCAAAATTCTCCAAGTTAGGAAGGACATTCTAAAAGGAATTATGTGATGCCAAAGATTCTTTAAAAAATTATTTTTCTGTTTTTAAATCCAATGTAGTTACATGCCGATTTGTTGGAGTATTTTTCATCATCCGACAAGGACCAAATAGGAAAATCCTCCTCAGTATCATTACTTACCTACTACTAGAAAATAGGCTTATGGCAACGGTGCAAAAATCGTTGCGACAGGTACGAAAACCGTTGCGATAGACCTATTGCAATATATTAGCAACCATTCCACTAGATCCCGTAACAATATGTCTACTGCAACGGTTTTTTGCAACGGTTTGGAAACCGTTGCATAGGCCTATATGTTGCAACGATTCATTAACCGCCGCCTTAAGCTTATCTATTGCAACGATTATTTAGTCAAATGGCACGATTCTGAGCCGTTGCAATATCAATTTGTGGGATGTATTTTAGGCTATTTGCAACGGTTTGTGATGCTATAGCAACGGTTCTCGTTATATATTGCGACGGTTCATAAGAATTGTTGGAACGATTTACTTTTGTTATTGCAACGATTATAGAGGCTATTTTCAGTACACTATTTAGTTATAAATAGTTACTTAAATATAAAATAAAACACACAACTTTATATAAATCGTGAAACAAAAAGTATTCATCAAAAAATCCCAAATCTGCAACTTGTATTATTCATATAAAAAAAAGTATACAATGTTACAACTCAAGAGATAGCATAATAAATTAGCAAGTAGTTCGAAAATAAAGGATTCCTAGCACATTTGAAGACCTAGCAACGATCAACCAATACACTCGAGAAAATTCTTCAATGTCATTTATCCTTCGTTCATTTGCTTCACCTACAAAAGATGATAAATATGATTCAGCAAAATTTTCACAGAAGAATATATTCTCAACATATATGAAAAATACTCATTAGACAGCATGTAAATTAGGCATGTACAACAATATTAAGATCTTCTATATATTACATATTATATTGTAAGGTAAAATATATATTTAAGAAAATTCTAACTTAAATTAGCAACAGAAATGTGCACCATTTTCCCAGAGGAAGGTTCAGTTCATGGAATCTATGAAAACAGAAAATTATATGTATAGTTATCTAGTGCTTTCCTTGAGAAATAGTGCTACTCATAGCTTTTACTAATCGGGGGATGAAGAAAATTGCTAACGTCGACCCCTACATACTCTAATCTAAGCTCCACGTTATACTAACTACTTATTTGTTTTCCATATTTAGATCTTGATAGATTCTGTTTCTACATTACTATTAATTATCCATTTAAAGATTACAAACGAGTCTCTTCTTCTTATATTCCTTTTACATCCTTGGACAAATATTGCCACCTAGAGCGAAAAGGATATTATGTTTCATCTTAGTATTTCCCCTGCCTCTCAATAAAAGGGATGAAGTTCTAGAGTTCATCTACATCTAGAGAGAAAGTTAGCTCATGTTACTAAAGGGTAATAGTCTTGATAAAGTGTTTCATAGAGCGAGGACACATCTTAAATTTTGAGCAAACATTAGTGCTTCGAAACTCAAACACCACCAAACAAGTGAATCCGGCAACCAAGTATATGCAAATCTATAACTACAAACAATACATGTATTATTTCTAATTATCACAAATTCTATTTTAACATTATACTAACATTAGAGCTTTCTTAGTTAATCATTCATTCCATTATGAATAATCTATATCCATCCTTCTCTACTTGAGGAAAATTATTTCAATACTACTTCTTATGAACAAATACTACCTAACTGTGCCTTTTTGACTTTCCTAGTCGACTAATCAAATGATGAAGTCTATATACCAAACAAAATAAATAAATACTAATTAAATTTTTTTCATAAAAGATGAATGAGATATTTAGTTCTAGGATGCACTGGATTGCAATAAAGAACAATACCTTTTTTCAAGATGTGTCAAACTTTTGATCTAGTAGACTTGATACATCAGAGGTTCGCTTATTCGATTGAAAGGTAACAAGTAAAATGCCTCCAGTATCAACTTTAAATGAACATCACACCAGCTGATTCATCGAGCATTAAGGTGCAGCTAATGAAACCACAAAATAGCAACTTAAAGCAACAAATTGCAGATCAAAAATGAAAAACAAATTTGAGAATGCAGCTAATGAGCTTGTTCCCTTTATATGACTTTAAGAAGACTGAAAGCTAAACTTCAAACAAAAAGAGATTATTCATAGAAGTTTTATTGAAAATCTAAGGCTACTTCACTAAAAAAAATATAAAAACATGAATTTAGAGTACATAGCAGAGTAATTGATGCAACTGCAAACGGTGCATTAGAAAAGTACTTCTGGCTTAGAGGATGTGTGCCTTTCTTTTGAGCAAAAGTAAGTCGCGGCGGTTCTAGTTGTCTTGTTTGTGAACTATTTTCAAACACCTTATGAGCAAAATATTACATTGGCTTGGAATTTCCCCAAACATTCTAGATCAATTCAACAGGCTACAAACACTTCACCCCGAGGTAATACCAACAATTAAGCCTTGCAACTATAACCAATTACTCTACAACTTATCTCTTAAAATAGCTCAAAGGGTAATATAAAAAAAGAAACAATACAGTAACCACTAAAAGCTCAAGAGTGAAAATCAGTCAAGCATATCAACTTGCAAATAAAGTGTATAACTTTACTTGCATTACATATAAGGAATCCCGTATTAGATGAAATATATGAAAAAACCCTATTCTTTTTTCACTCGCACAATTAGGGGTACCCAATTAGATTTTAACTAAGTAATTTTATTCAGTCATTTAGAGATAAAATTGTAGAAATATAAAACCAAAACAAGATTGATAACTTACCCAAGCATAGAGAACTCTGTGGTCTCACACCAGTTGGTAAGAAATATAGAGGAACCCGATGTTGACTCTTCATCGCTACCGTTAAATTTATTACTCTAAGCTTTGTGTGACCTGGAAGATGTGGTGGAGAAGTCTGACAGCCTTAGCTGGAGCCTTGACATACTTCCTTTCAATAATGGCTTGCCAAAATGGTTAGGGTTTGAAGAGTCGAAGCTAAAAGAAAGGGGTGGGATATGTTTGATGTTTAAAAGACAAAACATAAAAGATGATTGGGAGGAATAAGAAAAAAGGCTAGGCTATGGATAAAAGAAAAAAGTGAAATCGGGTTTAGTAAATTAGAGACAAAAAATATGGGGGAAAAGTAAAATCGTCCCAATAGGGTAATTTTCCCAAAACACCGTGGTCGTAGATTCATCTATTCGAACAGTTTGTATAACTGCGGCTATAGATTCATCTATGGGAACAGTTACTTTACTACTGCAACGATTTATTCTTAGAATTGTCTTAATAGGGTCGAAAGACTTATGTAACGGTTGTAACCGTTGCAATAGACAGTCTATTGCAACGGTCTCACAACTGTTGCAAAACATCTGTTGCGTTAGGTTCATTTTCTAGTAGTGCCTCAATTTTGCAAATAAAATCAGAGATGTGTGAAGGGAGAACCTGATTTAATCTGTTGATGTCCCATTGCCCATTAGTTAAGAATTCCTTAACTTGGGTTTTGGCCGATTTCCGGGTGTCCTGAACCTGATGTGCCAAGGGGCCTTCATCAGTCCAATTATCCCACCAGAAACTAGATGAACCATTTTGAATGTTCCATTTAATGTGCATTTCCACCTTGTGCCTGATTTTTATCAAGTTTTTCCAAATGTGAGAGTCTTTTGATGTCATAATTTTACTTACCGGATGAGATCTCGGGCAGTATTTGGCTCTGAGGGAGGTGGCCCATAGCGAATTCTGAGTTCTAAACCTCCACCATCTCTTGATGCTAAAAGTATCAATTATATCTTGCATCCTCCTAATTCCAATGCCGCCTTCTTCTTTGGGAAGGCACATATTGTGCCAAGAACTCTAATGATATTTATTAGTTCCGTCTGTAGAGCCCCAGAAAAAATTGGCAACATGTTTTTCCATATGTAATAGTGCCTTAGGGGGGCTCATAGCAGATAAAGTGTAAATGGGGAGCGATTGCAATACATGCTTGATCAAAGTAATTCCCCCCCCCCCCCCAGAGAGAATTTTACCTTGCCATCCATTGAGTCTTTTAACAATCTTAGCTTACATACCATCAAATAACACAGTGCTAACATACTGCAAGTTTAGAACATGAAATCGAATATGTAACAAAATTGAAAATCTTCAAGAATAACGCAAAAATATAACCAGTAAGGAAAATCCTCCATGCTAATAATGCTACAGTAAAGGTGATTACTTAGTAGAACAACTAATTCAACTTTAGAAATTAATAGCATCAGCTATATCTTTTACTATATGTAATATTCCAGATTTTTTTTATATGTAGCCGCACTATATGGCCCATAGTTTAGTAATTTTTTAAGTACCGATGTTTGTGGCTGAGCTAAACGGAAAGATGCTTTGTTCTGATTTTCTCACATTTCTCTTCTGTTATCTGAAGAAAATTGTCAGTTTTGGACAAATTAAGGTCTCTAGTGAATTAATACTCCCTCCGTCCTAAAAAGATGATACTTTTTGGATTTCAAGAGTCACATGGGTTATTCTTTTACCACAATTTTTTTATATACCTCTTAAATATTTTGAATTGTTCATAATTGTGATTTTTAGCATTTTTATATAGTTTTAAATATATAAATTTTATTTACAAAACTTAAAGATTCTATATCCCAAATCATGGTCAAAGTTAAGAAGTTTGACTATCGAAATTCGAGAATACCATGAATTCAAATCCAAAATTTATTGTCCAGTCGATTATATACTATTGTTTTCACGATTTCTTTCAAGTGTCATATGGTTGTACTAACTAGTAAGACTTTGCACGTAAATCAAATACGTTGGAACATAATGAATGATTATTTTAAAGATTATTCAGTAGTATTTCAAAATGTTCTTTTTACATATGCCACGCCAGTACGAGAATTCTCTTCAAAACATGGCTACAAGCCTGGTTAACTCATCCCAAGTTGGAATTCACCATTCGTTATTGCAAAGATATGAAAAGAGTGGATAAAGTCCTGGAGAGATACAGGGAGGGGAAAATCCCTACAGAAAAGTTTGAATTTACAAAAGTTTCAGATTTTGTTTCTTATGATTTCCCTCTGATTGATAAGTAGCTCAGTATTGCACTTCATAACGGTGTAAAAGATCTAGGGTTCAGGTATATAAATACTCAATTCTCTGGTAGCTTATGCTCCTTGCTTATTGGAAACATCCTCTTTACCTGCATTAGGTAGAGGCAAGGTCTGTGTACAGACTACCCTCCCCAGACGGTACCCCACTTGTTGGAATTAAACTGGGTTTGTTGTTGTTGTTGTTGCCAGCAAAATCTTTAAGAGAATTGGTTCTATCGAGTTGTGATCTGATGCATCATTCACTATCAGCTTTCTTTGAGAAAGCTTTCTTTATGTCGTGTCGGTTTAGAGAACAATATGCTACGAACTCTATTGACTAGTTGTCCTTCGATTGTCACTTTCATCCGTCAGTATTGTTCTAGATTGAAAAAGATTGAGCTGCGGAATCTTCAAAAGATCAGGTCTGTTTCCATTAAGATAGAGAAAGACCAGCGTGTTATACTTCAAGCACCAATTCTTGAACACTTTTCTTATTCTAGTTATTCTTTTGAAGGATTTAATATTGTTGAATGTAAGAATCTGACATCTTTAGAGCTATCAAGTTGGAAAATATGTGGATTTCCCGAGCACCTTATTTCTACATCACAATTCCTTTAGAGTTTGATATTAAAAGTTCAAAATTTTAGAAGTTTAAGAGCATTTAACATTTGCGGGAGTCAATCTCTAAAGCACTTGAAGATTCAGGATTCTTGGGGCATAATAATGGATATCGATGCTCCAAATTTGGTATCACTAGAATATATAGGACATGTAATTAAACAACAATAACCCAGTATAATCCCACAAGTGAGGTCTGGGGAGAGTAGTGTGTACACAGATTTTACCCCTACCCTAGGGTAGAGAGGCTGTTTCCAATAGACCCTCGGCATCCTTCCCTCCAAGAACTCCCCACCTTGCTCTTGGGGTGACTCGAACTCACAACCTCTTGGTTGGAAGTGGACATGTAATTCCTAAACTTAAAATTGCCAAGCCAATTGAAGCACTCGAAAATAGTTTTGTGTTGCTATGGGTTAACTGCAACATGGTTTGGGATGTTGAGGAAATTCCTGTCAAACTCGGCCTCTTGTTCTCAAGTTGCCATTCGTTTTGACAAAGGCATTGAGTTCAGTAGGAAAAATTTGCAACTACAGCATAGAGTTAATGCCCCCCAAATGGACGTTTTAGATTTAGATATAGAGTCACCAGGGAAGTGCCCAACGCTTGTGGATGCTTTGCTGTTGAGTTGTCATCCTAGGAGACTCAACCTACAATTAACTAGTGAAATGATTACATGTTTTATCGATCGATTAATGTATATAAAGAATTCGAGACATTCTACTTCTCATGGAAGCAACCCTCGGCTTAGTCAATTAAAAGAAGTAAAAGCCTACACTTGGAACAATCAGCCTGTGGAGCTCGGAAATGGGGAGCTGGCAATAGGGGACGTCGTTGGGGTGAGGGAGAAATTTTGTTTTTTATTAGATTTGGTGATGCAGTTAATTTATCTCTATTTCAAAGTGACTGCACTTATTCATTTCTAATATAATATATTTTGCAGGATAGATTATATTCTTTTTTTACATCTAGCTTCAAATTCTTAAGTACCGATAATTGTGCTGAATTTGAACCATAAAGATTCTTTATACATCCTTAAATGCCTTCAATTTTTCTTATCTCTGAGAGAATTGCCACAATATAGTGGTCAGTTCATTTTTTTTGTAAGCTTCCCATTGTACCTGGGGTGTTGTATTAGCTAAAAAAAAGAGTTGAATATACAACACTAGGGTAGAGATAACCCTTCAAAAATAGAGGAATCAGCGATTAACAAATAGTTCGCTGCCTCAAGCAAAAAGTAAATCTTGATAACTAACATAAAAATTCGCTTTATCATATTTTCTTATGCAAGGATACTGAATTCAGTCCAACAAAAAAATGCCTTTTGCAAGGCGTGGTAGCTGCTGCCCAGACGCATAGTAAGAGGACTGCTGATGCTCTGCGGCCCTTTTTGCCAAATTGTCCGGCAACTGATTCGCCTCACGGTAACAATGTTTGAGTTGGATTTCAATTGTACTAATAATGTCTTGAATTTTGTTCAACACAATACTAAGATGGTAGCCCGTATCTCTCTCTTTTTGAAGAGTCTCTATAATGTATTGGGAGTCCGATTCAAGAATCACTCGGCTATACCCGTTTTGAATACACCAATCAAGACAAAAGAGTGTTGCCTGGGCCTCTGCTATATTGTGATTTTGAGCATTCACTGGCATAGAGAAAGCCATGATAATGTTGCCATCCTCATCCCTAACCACACCTCCATGCCCTGCCTTTCCTTCCCTTTGAATGAAGCTCCCATCAGTATTGAGTTTCACCCAATTGCTCTCTGGTTTGGTCCAGCACACCACAATAGCTTTGTACCCAAATCGTAGCCTAGTGAGAGTATCACAGAGAGAATTCCATGGGAGCTTTAGGCCACAATTTGGGTGTTATTTGTTGATTGCCATAACTATGCTCCAGGTTATTTGTTGCTCAAGCATGTACCTGTTAAACATTTTTTGATCTCCATACCTGCAGGCACAATATTCTTTCCAAAGAAACCAATAAATAACAATTGGAGCAATATTTAGAACAAGCTTATGCACTTCATTGGATGCCTTTGACGTCCACCATTGGTTAATGATATTTCTGATAGAGTATGGGTGAAATTGAATGCCAAGAGGATTTCCAAAGAGATTCCAGATGTAACTGGCACTTTGACTTTCCACAAAGACATGATTAATATTGTTAGAATTCGAATTTGTACAACAGTTATATCTGGAAACTATTTGTCTACCAAATTTAGCAATAACCTCATCAAAAGGCAATTTATTTTGCCAAAGTCTCCACATCAAAAAAGACATCTTTAAAGGAATAGAAGAGTTCCACATTTCAAAGAAATGAACCTTTGGATTAGAGTTTCTTACCAGATTCCACGCGCTATTGTTAGTGAACTTGCCATTTTCCGAAAGAGTCCAAAAAAATTTATCATCTTTGTTTTGATTGCCAATGGGGATGTCTTGGATTTGATGAACCAACTGATCTGGTAGGAGCTCCTTTAATTTGTTGACATTTCATTGATCATCATTGATAAAATTCTTTACCTGTAACTTAGACTTCTTTGGATTTTCAGGGAGATGATTAGCCAAAGGGCCTAAGAGGGACCAATTGTCCCACCAGAAATTGCAAGTGCCTGAATTAACCTGCCAAACAATATGCTTTTCTGCTATATCTCTCATTTTAAGAATATGACTCCAAGCGTGGGAGTTGCCAGGAGCAATCTTTTTAGAGACACAATGGGATCTAACACAATATTTATTACTAATGAAAGTTGCCCAAATTGATGATGTGGACCGTATCCTCCACCATCTTTTCATTGCTAGCATATTACTAATGTCTTCGATTTTTCTAATACCAATACCTTCCTCTCCCAAAGAGCGAGCAAGATGATTACATGAGCTCCAATGGTATTTATTACGATCTTCCGAAGAACCCCACATGAAGTTAGCAAAATGTTTCTAAATTAATTTAAAAACTCCTTTGGGAGGAGACATAGCTGACAGAGTATAGACAGGAATAGATTGAAGGACACTCTTAACAAGAATAATCTTTCCTCCATGAGACATCATTTTTCCTTGCCAACCATTAATCCTTTTAATAATTTTGCTAATCATGTTATCAAAATATACAGCTTTCTTCCTACCCACATACAGAGGACAACCAAGATAAGTAAAAGGAAAGTTCTTGTCCATAAAACTTGAGCAATTTCTAATCCTGTTTATCCTAGATGCAGCAGTATTAAGAGCAGTTAAAAAATAACTTTTGTCCCTATTAACCATCTGCCCTGAGCTATTTTCATAGTTATCAATAACTTTCCTAACCAATTTGATAATTTTAGAACTACCACTACAGAAGATAACAATATCATCAGCATAAGCAAGGTGATTGATTTTAGGGACATTATGAGACATAGAGAAAGGGATGAAACTAGGGTTCCTGTATAAAGAGTTAAGAGATCTAGAAAGGACTTCAGCAGCAATTATAAAAAGAGTTGGGGAAAGAGGATCCCCTTACTTTAAGCCTTGGGAGGAGGAGAAAAAACCATGTCTCTTACCGTTAATGATTACTGAGTACCAAACATTTGATATGAGGTTATGGACTAACTCAACCCACTTATCAGAGAAACCAAACTTTCTAAGAACAACATATAAAAAATTCCAATCCATTCTATCATACGCTTTAGCCATATCTAATTTAATAACAGCATTACCCCGCAATTATTATGAGAAATATTGTGAATAATCTCCTGAGCTAATAGGACATTTTCTGAAATGAGTCTATCTTTAACGAAACCACTCTGATTAGCAGAAACAATTTTATGAAGCAACTTATTAACTCTAAGAGACATAATTTTGGAGATAATCTTGTTCGTAAAATTAGATAAGCTAATGGGTCTAAAATCAGAGAAAGTGGAGGGGTTATCAACTTTAGGGATTAAAGCTAAGCAAGTATGTGAATAAAACTTAGTCAAACCTTTTCCATTGTAGAAATCTTTTACAACATCACTGACCTCCTTTTCTATTATGCTCCAGTAGCTCTGAAAAAACCTTCCATTATAACCATCTGGACCTGTTGTGCTATGCGGACTAAGACTGAAGACCGCCTCTTTGATTTCAGTTTCGTCTGGCACCTTGGTAAGCATTTCATTTTCATCACCTGAAACACAAAGAGGAATACAATCTAGGATAGAGTTGTTAATATTGGGAGGGGGTAGATTAAAGAAGTTTTGGAAGTGTCTAACTGCTTATTAGCTATCTTATCTTCTCCCTTAATCCATCTCCCTTTACTATTCTTGATTTTGTTAACCTGTTGCCTTCTTCTTTTTTCTCTAAGAATTGAATGAAAGTAATTAGTATTCCTATCACCATCTTCAAACCACTTAATTTGAGACTTTTGTTTGAGCATAGATTCTTGAAGGCTAAGTCATATAACATATTGAGCATGAGCCCTATTGACATCTTCTCTACTCTTTTCGGAGTTGACATCTATGTCTATTTCTTCTAACTCCTGAATATTATGTTCCCATTTAGACACAGCATCATGAATATCCCCTATCTCTGTTCTAGACCATAGGGATAACCTTTTACTAAGAGTTTTAAACTTAGTTTGAAGAACCCACATAGAGTTCCCATAGACCTCTTCCCTCCAGACTTCCTTAACCACATCAAAGTAGCCTTCAATGTTAACCCAACAATTAAGGAATCTAAAATAAGAAATATACTGATTACTAGAGAATAAGTTTTTCATAAGAAGAGGTCTGTGGTCAGAACCAGTTCTGGCCAGATGCCTAACAGAAGATCTTTGAAATAATTGATCCCAAAGGTCATTAACAGAAACCCTGTCCAACCTTTTCCATATTCTTTTTCCAGGTCTTCTATTATTACACCAAGTATAATTAGAACCATTATAACCTATGTCAATAAGGCCACAAGAATTAACACAGTTTTGGAAATCCAAACTTCTATACATTCTATGTGGATTACCTCCTAGTTTTTTATTAGGATCCATGATAATATTAAAGTCCCCTCCCACACAGCACGGGGCATCTATCATCATACTATCTTGCTCCAGAGCTTGCCATAAGTCTTTTCTATCTAAAGAATTACATTTAGCATAAACGGCAGAGATATAAATACATGTCTGATTGAAAGCATTATGGAAATGGATAGTGATATGTTGGTCACTACTATTAGTAACTGAAGTATTGTTGTTGGTATTCCAGAAACACCAAATTTGCCCATTGTTATTGCTGCAGCCATGATGGAAACCCAAGAACTTTCTATATCTATCTAATTTAGCACTAGAGATAAAAGGTTCAAAGATCGCCACATATTGAGTGTTATTAATGTTAATGAGTTTTTTAAGCCGGTGAATGGTCTTTTTGGATCTAACACCCCTAATATTCCAAAAGATTACACTAATCATTTAGATTAATTGGGGGGTTGTTCTCTTTTTGGTTCCTTTTTACAGAGTTATTGGTTCTATTTTTATTCCTCTTACCATTTTTCCTTGTTTCACTTCTTCCTCTTCTTTGTTTCGTTTGTTGATCATTAGTACCTGTGATAGAGTTCTGCTCTTCTGGATCTGCAATTGAGTTCTGGTCTTCTTTTTCCTCTTCATAGTTGTTGATCAATTGCTTACTGCTTTTACTGTTACCTGTACTTATTTCTTCTTGGTTATCTCTTCTGTTTTCCTCCTTCTCTTCATAAAGGTCCACAAAGATTTGGAGGCTTGGCCGATTCCTTATCTCTGTAGGAACTGAAGATGAGCTCAATTCGTCTTTTTGCTCGTTCCCTGTTGTGCCATCATTTTGATCAATCTGCTCTTTATTCTCCTTTGTAGTCTGCTCTTCACCCTCCTTCCCCTGTCCTTCCTCATACAGAATTACATTAGAAACATACTGCTTTTCTTCATTTTGCTCGACATTGTATTCACACTGGCCACTTTTATTTTCTTGTTCACGTAAGATGTCCCTTATTTTCCTGTTCATGTTTGTACAGTTAAAAACAGGTTTAATTTGATAGTTAATAGCCTCAAGTACAATCTGCAATTCGGGCATTTTCTGAAAGCAAGCGCCAATTTAATGCAGAGATTTGCTTTCTTTGTTGTAGTCGTCTCTAGGGGTGTACATAGGTCGGGTTGGTTCGGATTTTATAATTATTAAACCAAATCAATTGTATAGGGTTATTAAAATTAAATATCAAACCATATCAATAAAAGTCGGGTTTTTTAATCTCGATTTTTCTCGGGTTTTCGGGTTTTTCGGTTTTTTCTTCATAAAGTCTTCATAGCACAAAATGTAAAATTTGTGCTCCACATATTTTTTTAATCCTAGTAAGACAGAACTATATAAGGTGTTTTCAATAAAATAATATAAATATGAGATGAGTCATGGTATTGTACTAAAATATTCAACAATAAAGATAATAAAATCGCATAAAATAAATATTATTAATAAGTCATAATGTAAACAAATATAATTTAAAATTATGACTAATAAGTACTATTATTTACATGACTAACCATTAAAAGAAAATAAGTTATACATTTTATCTAAACAAATGGGAAAACTAAAAAAATAGATATCCAACACTATTTTCATTCATAATGCAATCGAATTGAATGTCTTTAATTAGCATTAGTATTGAATTGATTTTGGTTTAAGATTTATTTGAGTTACTAACATTGATGTACTATAAAATTTATTGGAGCATCCAAAAATTATAAGCCCAAGCTTGAAATAATACGTTAAAAGAAAACTATGAAAAAGTTTAAAAAATATTTATAAACTACACTCTATCATAAATATTTTTATGCATTAAATATATTTAAAACTTCTATACATATAATGTCGGGTTGGTTTGGTTAGATTTGACTTTTTTTAGTTAAAACCAAACCAAACCAAATATGGTCGGGTTTTTTTTCCAACACCAAACCAAATCAAACCAAACCATAGTCGGGTTTTTTTTTCTCGGTTTGACTCGGATTATCGGGTTGATGTGGTTTGTCGGTTTCATTTGTGCACCCCTAGTCGTCTCTTAGTCTCTCATCAACAAATTCTTGTTGGGGAAAGCACTGCACGTTTGTTTTTGTTGGGATATAAATTATTAACCACCGATTTTGGTTTGCATATAGTATTTATTATGAAACAATTGTTTATTAAGTTTTAATAAAGTTTTAAATAGATCATATATTCTTCTGTATCAATTACTTATATAGTAGATTATTTACAGTTTGTTTGGATGGTTGTTACGTATCATTTCATTATGTATCGTATCGTACTGTATTGTATTGTACTGTATCGTTTGATAAATACCATATTTGGATAGATTGTGTGTTTTCCATCGTTTCATGATATCACACACCAGCAATATGAACAAACTTGCAATGTTATAAAGAACAATAATGATACGAGGTAAAATTATAATACAAAATGGTAGGGTAAATGATAAAAATAAAATTATTTAATAATAATGAAGGGTGAGATTGAGAGAAAAAGACAAGGTAACGACGCGATCACGATTGGCAAGGATGGATTTGACCGAGAGTTACTTGGTATCTTTTACAAAAAATTGATCACGATTGGATCGAGGGGACCTAGCGTGAAGGGGTAAGTGTAAACACTTAGGAACCCCTACACGTAGGTGGTGATGCTTTCCTCGCGGGTGGGGATTTGTACCACGACCCCCTCCCCCCAACCACACTCCTTTTTCATGGCATCGAGGTGTTTCTATGTTATCGAGTAGATATACCTCGAATCATGCTCGCATCGACCAGGAACATCGGGAGGATTTTCAACGTTGATCTCTTTATTTAAAGTGCAAGCGCCGGAAACGAACTCGTGAAGAACCGCGCCTTGCCGCCGGCCGGACGAGAAGAGGAAGAGGAAGTTCCGTCTTTTTGGGGAATGATTTTTGAAGTTTTTGCCATTAGTTCTGGTTGATAGAAGCGGAAAGATATGGTGTATGATAACGTTTGGTGCTAAGAGGGCGGAAGAACTAGGGGAGAAAGAGAAAGAGATGAAGAGAAGAGGAGAACATATGAGTTGCAAAGAGGAGTTAATGTTCTTAATTAGATAAGGAACCATGTATTTATAGGGGAGCGGCAACGTTTGGTGGCACTAATGGCCGACCACCACTGTCACTCATTCAATGTTTTGGGGAACCGTACAGATGGGACGTTTCAGTCACCTCAAACACTTACATCACGAGGGTGATGTCACTATTAGGGACTCCGAATATTCGAGGATCAGCTCGTTTCTTATCATTCTATTCGAAGAAACGCAGGGACTATCTGTATACGGTCGAAATCTGGTACGCCCGATTTCATAGGTTCCAGGGGTTGCTCCAAGCCCGAGTGCAGAACTAACCGGGCAAGCCCAGTAGATCGAGCTTGAACCTATTAACGGAGTGGGAGGATCGAAGGCCGAAGTGCACGATGAATACCGAGGCCCAGCATGACCTACTCCGAGATAATGCCGTTATGGGCTTGTAACAGAATAAGCAAAATTCTCGTAATGGCACAAAAATCAAGGCGTGAATTCCAAAATGGATTTGTAGAAATTTGTACTAGGTGGTTAGACAGTTGTACGATTAGATTCCTTACTAGAAATGTAAATGTACCTTATTTAGGACTCCCCTATTATGTAAAGGGGAGCCCATTCATTTGTAAAGGTCATCAATCATTGGCAAAAAATATACTCTCTTACTTTTTCGCTCATCTCTCATCAGAATTGTTCCTTAGCTTGATTTCCCTTCCTTTATTTTACCATTCATATTAGCGCACCTCGAGGTCATCGTAGCTCGAGGTCGAGGCTTGATCATACACTGGTTTAATTTAGCTTGCTCACTTAATTTACATGCTTGTCTTCTTGTTTATCAATTAGTCTTGGACTAAATCATGTATCTTTAAGACCTCAATACAAATTTAATGTTACTCAGATTTTAGGGTAAACAACTTGGCGCCCACCGTGGGACTAAATATAATAGCGATTGTTTCAGTGCCGATTTTGATAACACACGTTATTTTCACACTTGTTCTTGTCAAAGATTCTTTGTTTTAAGATTAAAACATGTCAAACTCACAAAATGCACCTGTATACGGCAACGACGACCTTGGATTTCATGGGGGAAACGATAATTTAGTTGCTCCAGGTACTGGCATACCACCGCTTAACCCCGGGGTTATGTTGATTGCGAAACTAGTTGATGTTAGTTCGCATCTTGCTTTAAATGCGGATTTGGGCACAGACCTCGGAGGAAGTATACGCGGGGAGGCCTGACGTAGGGGTCAATGAACACAGGGTCTAGGAGACCGGGGAGTTAGCCTCCAAGTTATCTTCAAAATGCTACAAGCTCAGCAGATTTCTATTGCTCAGCTACAAAGTTAACAAAAAACTCCGAGTGTGGTTGAACCAGAAATCACTCGTCGTACTGAGTCGGTGCCGGAAAGGTCGAACGGTAACGGATCGAGAATTGACCCTACAATCATGAAAATGCTCGAAGAGCACACCAAAAGAATCGAGTCAGGAGAAAAGAGGATCGAAGATAATGACAAAAAGGTGGAGACATACAACTTCCGATTCGATCAACCTCCAATTTTAAAAGGTTTGGATTCCAAAAAGTTCGTGGAGAAGCCTCCCCCCCCCCCCCCCCCCCCCCCCCCCCCCCCGCGAGCGCGGACCCGAAGCCCATTCCAAATAAGTTCTGCATGCCAGACATACCTAAATACAATGGGACCACTGATCCCAATGAACATATCACTACATAAACATGTGGTATAAAGAGTAACGACTTAGAGGACGATGTGATCGAGTCTGTTTTGCTGAAAAATATTGGAGAAACTTTGTCTAAAGGAGAAATGATTTGGTATCACAACTTGCCCCCGAACTCTATCGATTCATTCGCCATGTTGGCGGATTCATTTGTAAAAGCACACATCGGGGCCACAAAAGTCGCAACCAGGAAATCAGACATCTTTAAGATCAAACAAAGGGATAACGAAATGCTGAGGGAGTTCGTTTCCCGATTTCAGATGGAACGGATGGAGTTACCACTGTTCTCCAATGATTGGTTCTTTCAAGCTTTCACCCAGGGTTTAAACGAGGGGAGCTCGATAGCATCATGACAGTTGAAGCAAAATTTGATTGAGTATCCAACTGTAACTTGGGCAGACGTGCACAATCAATATCAATCGAAGATTAGGGTCGAGGAAGACCAGTTGGGAGCCCCCTCGAGTTCAGTTTATCCGAACAGGCTGGCAGTGAAAGGCCTGAGGGATACTAATAGGGAGTCGAGGTCAGACAGGAAACGATATGAGCCATATGATGCGGAGCAAAGGAATAATGGTTCGGGACACAATTCATCCCGAAGCGATCGAAGAATTGATCGAGGGCAGAACCCCCGGGGACTCATGAGTAAGAATGGATTTGATAAGCGTACTGGACCCATAGAAGCACCTCGATTATCGGAGTACAACTTCAGCGTCGATGCCTCGGGTATCATTTCTCGAGTATCATTTCGGCCATTGGAAGGATTAAAGACACCAGGTGGCCCAAACCTATACAAACTGGCCCTTCTGAAAGGAATCCTAACTTGATAGGACCGAGGACTATAGACAGTTGAGAGAAGAGTTAGCTCGATGATTTAACGAGGGTCACCTTCGAGAATTCCTCAACCACAGAGCCAAAAATCACTTCAGAGAGAGAGACGCCAATAGATAGAATGAGCAAGAAGAATATCAGCATGTTATCCACATGATCATTGGTGGGGTCGACATCCCACAAGGACCTGTCTTCAAACACCAAAGTGTCGTTACGAGGGAGAAACGGACTCGAAACTACATGCCCGAAGGCACCCTTACATTCAACGACGAAGAGACATAAGGCCTCTCTCAGTCGCACAACGGCGCCCTGGTAATTTCTATTTTGCTAAATAAAATTCATGTTAAACGTGTTCTTGTGGATCCAGGTAACTCGACAAACAGAATCAGGCCGAGGGTCGTAGAGCAGCTCGGACTGCTAGATCAAATTGTACCTACATCTCGAGTCTTAAACGGTTTCAACATGGTTAGTGAAACAACAAAGGGAGAGATAATCTTACCGGTGAACGTAGCCGGGATCATCCAGGACACAAAATTCAATGTCATCAAAGGTGACACGAGGTACAACGCACTGCTCGGAAGTCCGTGGATCCATAACATGAGGGTGGTACCATTGAACCTTCACCAAATGATGAAGTTTCCAACAATAGATGGTGTGAAAACGGTTTATGGAGAACAACACGCAGCAAAGGAAATGTTTGTAGTTCATGAGTTAACTCCGACACCAGCATCTTCGACCTCGGAATAATCGAACATCAAATACAAGCAGATGGCTAAATAGAAATCACCGTCCCCAGCCTCGATCGAGTCAGAGGAACAGGTAATCGAGGAAGAAGAAGAAGAGGGTTTCCTTACACCTCGAGCTTTCATCATTCCCGTGGAAACAAATGCAACAAAGTCGACGGTCGAGGAGCTGGAGCAGGTGATATTGATCGAGAATTTGCCCGAACAGAAGGTATACCTGGGAAGGGGATTAACCCTCGAACTTAGGAAAAAAACTCATTCATTCCTTATCAATAACATAGATTGTTTTGCTTGGTCATGTTGATACCCAATTTTTCCTCATATTTCTTCAAATATACATACATACTTTCAAAATAGTACATATGCATCATCATTTGATTTATAAACACAAACAAGCATTTTACCTAATTTTTCTATAATTTTAAAAGATTTATAAATCAATTTATTCCTACATTTTATTAGATAATACTCATTAGCACAAATTATTTTATGATGATTTTATCATCTAACTTCATCATTTACATCCATATTAGGTCATAAATATTTTTGGTGTATTTGTTATAATTACATTTGCATTTTAAAGGCTAAAATTGCACATTTTGCAATAATAGCCCATTATACTTATAATTACTTTCTTCATGCATAAAATAACTTTTTATATTTTAATAGTGTTAAATAAATGTTATTGACTATTTTTATGCACAAATAATATTTTTACTATTTATTTATCATTTTTTACGAATTATTTACTAATTTAATTGGGTATTTAAATATAATCCCTTTTCCTTAATCATTTTCGGATCTAAGCTACCCAAACCAACCCAATTACCCCAGCCCCGATTAATTAATACCTAGCCCAAATACCCCAGCCCAAAGCCAAATGACCCATGACTAATACCCGGTCGCGACCCATTTCTAAATGACCTGCGCCATCTAATTTTTATCTCAGCCGTTGATCTCTCGAGATCAACGACCATCGTCCCTTCCCTCCTTTTTTAATTAACCTATTCCCTAACCCTTACCCCCATTATCTCTAAACCGCCGCCCTCAAACCCCACTCCTCTCTTCTACTTTCAAACCATAGGCGTCGTCACCTTAATCCCCCCTGTTGGGTCAAGAAGCTGAATGGTTTGAAGATTGACAAATGAACTCAGAGTTGAACCAGGTCCATCACTAGAGACATAGACACACAGAGTTAATGGCATGAGAGGAGATCACACACAGGAGATAAACACAATCACTGATCTGAAGAGATATCTCCTGATCGAAAAGATTGCAAATTGATAGGGAGATAGAAGAGGATCTAAGGAGTTGAGATCAAATAGAACTCTTCCACCAAGGAAGAGTTGCATCAGAGCTCTAGCATATCTCCTTAACTATTGATCCTATATATTTTCAAGTGTTCTTACTTAACAGTACGCACAAACATAGAAGCAAACAAGAATTGAGAGCAAAATTACCAAATCAATTTTGCAAGCAGTTCGTGTGAGAATTCATGTGCGACTCAGAAGCTACTTGAACCAGCTAGAAGAACCAGTTCCATCTGTTATATTTTAGTCTAGTTTATTTGTAGTAGGTGTTTACAAATTGTATCTTTCAGCTTTATCTAGAAGCAATTATAATAGGCACTGAGTATTCAAGTTAGAGTTAACTTGGAGCTTGTCGCAAATAACTAGAGGCTAATTTGCCACAAGGGGATTAGAGTTAGTCCTTAGGTTTACAAAAGAGTTTATTTTGTAAATGTTGTTTGGATCATTGACTTAGTGAAGAGTTTGGGAAAATCCTACTGGGAAGTAAGTCGTGGGTTTTCACCTTTTGAGCCAGGTATTTTCCACGTAAAATTGCTATGTTCTTTTATTTCTGCAATTATTATTCCTCTAACTGTAGGAGTTAGAACACATAGAAGAACCTGGTCCTTCTATAACTAGTGCACGCCAAAATTGGACACCACACAAATCACCCCCCCCCCCCCCCCCCCCCCC
>ML294536.1:32304-43187 GCA_005239495.1 Nicotiana undulata
CACAACACCCCCCCCCCCCCCCCCCTCTCTTGTGTGGTATTGACGTTTAGAACATCAATTGGTATCAGAGTAGGTTATCCTTGAAGACTAACACCTTAGGAAAAGATCAAGATGAGTGCACCACCTAGTAACTGGGAAGGACAATCAACTGCTATGCCACCACTCTTCAACTGCCAGTACTACTACTGGTGGAAGAACAGGATGAAGGATCACTTAATTGGGGACTATGAATTATGGGACATAGTCATTGATGGTCATTTGGCTACCATGAAAAAGACTGCTGAAGGAGTAGACATAAACAAGAGCTGATTGCACTGCTGAAGACCTAAGAAAATGAGAGAAAAATGCTAAGGCCAAGAAGTGGCTAGTGTGTGGACTTGGTCCAGACGAGTATAGTAGAATTCAAAGTTGCACCACAACCAAAGAAATTTGGGATACGTTGCAAGTGGATCATGAAGGAAAACCTCAAGTGAAGAGGTCAAGAGGAACTCTACTATATTCTCAATATGAGAATTTCACCATGAAGGAAGGAGAGACCATCCAAGAGATGTATACAAGGTTCACTACACTGACCAATGAACTCAAGTCTCTTGGAAGGGTGATTCTTGAAAAAGACAGGGTTGAGAAAATTTTGACAAGGGTTTTGCCAATCTCTTGGGAAAGTAAGATCGCTGCTATTCAGGAATCCAAAAACATGGCAACCCTTAGATTGGATGAGCTAATTGGAAATCTCACTGCTTACGAACTTAGAAGGCTGACAATGAAGATGGATGCTCCCAAGAAGGAAAGAAGTCTGGCATTAAGAATCACTGAGGGAGCAGATATGGAAGAAGATGAGATGGCCATGATCACCAAGGAATTCAGAAACATTCTCATTAGAAAAAAGGGCATCTCAAGAAGTAGAAACTACAAAAGGCAAAAGCTCCAAAAAAGCCCACCAACGAGGGATGCTATAAATGTGGAAAAACTGATCATCACATCAAGAACTGTCCTCAGTGGGAAGTGGAATGGAAAAGGAAAAGATCTGAGCGAAGGAACCGGAAGAAGGAACTGGTTCATCCTAAAAAAACACAACAAAAGCTATGGTTGCTGCTTGGGGAGAAAGCTCAGACAAAGAATCAGAAAATGAAGATGGAGATGAACAAGCGCTTATGGAAATTGGTGAATCAGATGAGTAATCATGTGAAGAACCAGAGGTAAGTATATCACATCTCAAAAACAAGATTAAATTCCTATCTAAAGAAAAACTCTCAGAATTGTTGCTTGACTTCATGGAAGATTGTGAACAAAATAAATAAAGACAAGGAACAGCTGCCCAAGGAGTGTGTAATGTTAAAATCAAAGTGTAAGAACCTGGAACTCAGAGTAAGTGAATCCGTAGATGAAAACACTTCCTTGAAGAACCAGGTTCATCCACTTGAAACTAAGATCCTAGAGTTAAAATCTGAAAATTTTAAACTGAAACTAGGAACTAGCAAAAAAACAGCTGACAACTCTCAACTCATATTAGAAGAAAATATAGGCAAACTAAAGGATAAGTTGTACAATAAAGATGAGCAGATAAGAGTTCTAAAAGAGGACTTGGTAAGATCAAATATGAATTGGATCGAACATGCAGAATAAATCTTCTGATGCCTTGACATGACTTCAAGAAAATCACAGTAGCAACAAAAGAGGACTTGGCTTTGGGAATCAACTGCCCAAATGGGATCCCAAAAGCAATTACCTCGCACTCCCTGAGAACAAAATATGCACCCATTGTGGTAAGATTGGTCACTACAAAATTGAATGCAATGAAAAAAGGCAGGCCAGTCAAAAGAATGAAAGTTTTGTTCGAAAGAAAAAGTGGCTGCCATATTGGGCCAGAAAAAGCTTAATTCATCCTTTTTCTCATAGAAAAGGAAACAAACTAGTATGGGTCCCTAAGACTAACCCATAATTTTCTTTTGTAGGTTCAAGTGAAAGGAAGCAGTCAAATATGGTACTTGGATAGCGGCTGCTCAAAACACATGACAGGGAACAAGGAACAATTCCTTTCACTTGAAAACCTCAAAGAAGGAAATGTCTCCTTTGGAAACGGGAAGAAAGGTGAAATTATTGGGGTTGGAAAGGTAGGTAAGGATGACACACGTTCCATTGAGAATGTGTACTTGATAGATGGCTTGAGATATAGCCTGATTAGTGTGTCACAATTGTGTGACAGAGGTAACCTGGTTGCATTCACTTCTACAAAATGTTTTGTGATTAATCTTAACACTTACAAGATTATTTTGCAGGGAAAAAGAGTGAATAATATCTATATCATAGACCTATCCACACTATCAGAAAACGAATTAACTTGTCTGAGTGTGTTGGACAATGATTCCCTCTTTTGGCGCAAAAGACTTGGACATGCAAGTCTAAGTCAGCTTAACAAACTAGTCTCCAAGGACCTATTGATAGGTCTCCCTAACATTAAGTTCAAGGAAGACAAAGTTTGTGAGGCTAGTGCCAGGGGGAAGCAGGCAAGGTCCTCTTTCAAAAGCAAGAGAATGGTAAGTACCACCAGGACGTTGGAATTGGTTCATATGGATCTATGTGGTCCTATGAGAACAATGAGCAGAGGTGGTAAGAGATATGTAATGGTGCTTGTTGATGACTTCTCTAGATTTACTTGGACATTATTCCTAACATCAAAAGATGAAGCATTTGATATGCTTACTTCTTTTGTTAGAAGAACACATAAACAGTTAGGAAATCAACTTGCATCAATAAGGCCTGATCATGGCACTGAATTTGAAAATGCAAAGTTTGCTGAATTTTGTGATGAACATGACATAAATCATAACTTTTCTGCCCCTAGAACTCCACAACAGAATGGAGTTGTTGAAAGAAAGAACATAACTCTTGAGGATATGGCTAGAACCATGCTTCTTTCTAGTAAACTACCTCATAGCTTCTGGGCAGAAGCAATAAACACTGCATGCTACATGATAAATAGGTTCATGACTAGACCACTTGTAGAGAAGACTCCCTATGAGTTACTTAAAGGGAGAAATCCCAATATATCCCATCTTAGGGCTTTGGTTGTAAGTGCTTTGTGCACAACAATGGCAAGGACTCCCTATGTAAGTTTGATCCCAGAAGTGATGGGGCAGTATTCTTGGGATATTTCTCACATAGTAAGGCCTATAAGGTTTATAACAAAAGAACTATGTGTGTAGAAGAAAGTGTGCATGTTATTTTTTATGAAACTAACGTTCTTTCTGAGAGACAGGAACAGGAAGATGAGGAAATTGGGCTGGTCATAAACTACGACCAAATTGGAGTAACTATGGAAGAAGGAACATGTGATGGAACAGGTCCATCTACCCTGAGCAACCTGATATGGGAACTCAACAGCAAACCTCATTGGAATTTTTCCCTGATCCTGTTCCACAACAACAAGACACTATAGGATCATCAAGTTTTGAACAATTATTTTTAAAACCACACATATACCAGAGTTCTCACCCCATTGAGAACATCATAACTGATCTAGCAGCTGTAATCAAGATCCTCTCTAAAAAATCTGTGTGCTTTAGATTCCTTCCTATCCTTGATCGAACCCAAAAATGTTGTTGAAGCCTTACAAGATGCAGACTAGATAAATGCCATGCAAGAGGAACTCAATCAATTTGAAAGAAGTCAAGTTTAACATCTGGTACCCAGACCTCTAGATAGATCGGTGATTGGCACACAGTGGGTCTTCAGAAACAAACTCGATGAAGATGGAACAGTTAAAAGAAACAAGGCTAGATTAGTGGTCCAAGGATATAGTCAAGAAGAGGGCATAGACTATGATGAAACTTTTGCTCTTGTGGCAAGGCTGGAGGCAATCAGGCTCCTCATAGCATTTGCTGCCTACATGGAATTCAACCTCCACCAAATGGATGTCAAGAGTGCTTTTCTGAATGGCTACCTGAAAGAGGAAGTATTTGTCAAGCAACCTCCGGGATTTGAAAGCAAGGAGACCCCTGACCATGTTTACAAACTTGACAAGGCTTTGTATGGACTCAAGAAAGCACCAAGAGCATGGTATGAACGGCTATCTAAATTCCTGTTGGAACATGACTACAAAAGAGGTAAAATTGATAGCACCTTGTTCTTGAAGGAAAAAAGACTTGGTAGTACAAATATATATAGATGACATAATATTTGGGGCAACTTCTGAAAAACTAAGTACGTAATTTGCTAAACTAATGGGGAGTGAATTTGAAATGAGCATGATGGGTGAACTTAATTTCTTTTTAGGCTTACAAATTAAACAAAACTCAAATGGAACTATGATTCATCGGCAAAAATATGTGAAAGAGTTTCTCAAATGATTTAAAATGGAAAACTCAAAAGAAATTGACACTCCCATTGCAACAGCCACAAAACTAGATGTAGATGAACCTGGTTCATCTGTTGATCAAAAGTTGTATAGAGGGATGATTGGGTCCTTATTATACCTTACTGCCAGTAGACCTGACATTGTTTTCAGCGTAGGGCTTTGTGAAAGATTTCAGGCTAATCCCAAGGAGTCCCATTTAACTGCAGTGAAGAGAATCCTGAGATATCTAAAAGGCACCACTGACCTATGTCTTTGGTACCCCAAAGGTAGTCATTTCGATCTTGTGGGCTATGTTGATGCTGACTATGCTGGGTTCTTAGTAGATAGAAAGAGCACCCCCTGTATGGCACACTTTTTGGGCTCATGTCTTGTGTCTTGGGCCACTAAGAAACAGAATTTAGTAGCTCTATCTACTGTTGAGGCTGAGTATGTGGTTGCGGCCTCATGTTGTGCTCAGTTACTATGGATTAAGCAACAACTGATGGATTTTGGTATAGAGGTTAGATGCATTCTTATCTTCTGTGATAACACTAGTGCTATTAGTATGACAAAGAACCTCGTTCATCATAAAAGAACAAAGCACATAGATGTTAGACACCATTTCCTAAGAGACAACTATGAGAAGGGAATGATCTCAATTGAATTATGTGCTACTGACAAACACATTGCTGACATCTTTACTAAAGCACTAAGTAGAGAGCATTTTGAAATAAACAGGTTAGAATTAGGGATGATTAAGATCACCTAATTGAACCAGTTCAAAACGAAAATGGAAATAAAATTGGCTAGGATTTCTGAAATGTGTAAATAATCAGAATAATCATTGCTCAGTCTCATGCCTTAAAAAGCATACTATATTTCCATGTGTTAATATGACTCTTTGGTTACTAATGATATTTTTCTAATTTTGTAAATTGAGGCCAAATCAAGAGATTATAACAAGATAAATATGGTTCATCGTTGCTAGTTCATCTGACTGATAAGGTACGTGTTCATCACTATACACATATTGAAATATTTATAGTCACTCATGAGCATGACTCTATCCAAAATAAGCTCTTTACAAAATCTCAATAATTATCCCAAAACTGAACTCGTTCCAAAGAGTCCAATCAAATTAAATAAGCCTAGATTATAGGGAAGTCATAACCGATGTAGACATGTAACTTTTGACCCTCCCCGAAATTTTATCCTTTTTAGCGTTTAAATATTTTGTTTAAGTTTAATATCTCTTTTACTCTATTTTAAGCACAGAAATGAAAATTACAAAAATATTTTCACTTTTAATATTTAGTTTTATTTTAGTAGTGTATTTTAGTTAATTAAGAGTAAGTTTTATCATTTTATAAACACAATATATTATTTAGTCTTCCTAGCCCAAAACTAAAATTCAACAAGAATGGACCCAACCCAATTTTCTAAATCCAAGCCCAATACCCATTAAACAAAAAATAACCAAAAAACCCTAGACCTAAAAATTAGATGAGACTACCACCCTTAGACAAAGAGTAACGGCGCTGACCCCCTCTTCACCCAAAAACAATACTCCAAGCTCACTGAAACCACCTCTTCTTCTTTCTTTTAAAAGTAATTACCAAAATATCTCGTCATTACTCCATTTCTTTCAACTTCAATTTCCCTGCCCAAGAGTTTTTTTATGGATACGCTGGTCCTCCATTCAAACAAGTCTAGTTCCTCTATTTCCTGAAATCAATTTCTTCCCTCAGTTGATTTTCATCGTTTGACTTTTAGTCAACTCTGTTTTCTCTTTTGACCTTAATTTATTGATGTTGCAAATCCAGTCGAGTTTTTGAGTTGGTTCGAGGTTCCCGGCACCAGCGCGGATCTCGATCAGATCATTATTTGTTTGCTGCTGTTTTGCCTCATTTGTAGCCGAGCTTCATTTTGTGGTCGAGTCGGCGAATCAGGTTCAACTAAGGTCCATTTTTTATAAACTATAAATTTAGATCTTCATTTGCAGTTCATCTTGTACTGATTCGTGTCCAGCTTGAATAAAACGTGGATGTATTAGTATGGCTTCGTATGTTTGATTTGCTCGTTGATTTTGGAAGCTTCATATTCTAAATTTTGCATGCTCTATCTATTTGCTTTGGAAATAGTAAAATATTTATATCCTAATTCATGATTATTATTGAAATATATTAGGAGTATCACGTAAGAGATGAGCAACTTCTGATATTTGTAGCTTGTTTTTGCCGTGATTAACAATAAATCATCGTGGCTATAGGTACTGTTCCCGTGGCATGATCACGATACGTAAATCCTAATTTGAGGGTGCATTTCATGTGACCCGACCATAATTTTAACAATAATAAAATAAACATGTTGTAAATCGCGGGTGCATTTCATGTGGCGCAGCTTGCAATGTGTACCAAAACGACAAGTGTACGACAATCGTGACTTGTTCCAGAAATAATTTCATAAATAATTAAAAGCGGTATAAAATATAAAATGCACAATATGTTTAAAACATGTAATAATCAGATAATTAGGCCAATTAATAATAGTTGGCGACCGTGCTAAAACCATGAAACCCGGGAATGTCTAACACCTTCTCCCAGGTTAACAGAATTTCTTACTCGGTCTTCTGTGTTCGCAGACCAACAAATAGAGTCAATTTCCTCGATTCGGGATTTAAAATAAACAGGTGACTTGGGACACTATAAATTATCGAGCGTGGCGACTCTGAAAATAAATAAATAATCTCATTTCGATTATGTCACTTAAATTGGAAAAACTCCCTAATTCACCCTTACTGGGAGGAAAAAGGAGGTGTGACAACTGCCAGTTATCACCTGACACTCCTGAGCCGATTAGACTCCCACTAGACCAAAATTACACACGTTGTACATTTATTAACCAAGCCTTTAAAAACTCATCATCACCTCTCTCATCTTTCACTCTCTTTTCTTTCACTCTCTTTTCTTCTAAAAGGCATAACCGTCGAAACTAGTTCAACCTTTTGTTCAAACCCCTGATCTAAATCTTTCTCTTTACCAAAATCATAACAATGTCTTCCACACCACCTGCTGCTACGTCCTCCTCAACTACACCTGACTACAGTATCACGATTGAAGATTCTTGTTCAACTCCATCTCAATCAAATTCTTCCACCCAGTCTTCATCACCCTCTTCCACCCCTCAAAACAACCCTACTCCATCTCCTCCAATCGCTCATGTTCTACCACCAATCCCTCCTCCAGAACCCAAAAAAAGGCGAGTAAAAATGCTAGCCAGAAAAACTGTGGCCTATGGATCTCTTGATCGAAAATTGAATGCAAAACTTCAAGCTAGCCAGGCCCAAGAATCTGAGAACTCCAATGACTCTTTCAAGTCCACCAATGAGGAGGAAGCAACTGGTTCGTCTGACTCTGAACAGGTAACATCTACAATTGGGTATGGGCCTGTCAATTCTGAAAATAGGTTTGTTTTAATTGGGTTTGTAGTGGATGTGGAGATTCCTGATAGGAGAAGAAGAGGAGGTTAACATAACACTGTGAAATAAATTGAGAAAGAGGGAGAAAGTAGTACTGTGAGGGGAACAAGGGAAGATGATACTCCACTGGCAATCTGTGGTCCTGCCCCAGTGGTTGTTGATGAAGGTGCCAAGGATTTAGGGGGAAGCAATTCTAGAGAGGCTGCAGAAGGGCTGGAAAATCTACAGTATGCAACTGATGAACCTGGTTCATCCATTGAGGAAACGATGGCAGACGTTATTAGAAAATTAGGGGAGAGATATAAACCCAAAAAGAAGAGAACCCCGAAGACCAAGAAAGTTGATCCTCCAGTGGCAAGCAAGAAAAGAAAAGCCACTTCCTCTGCTAACACTTCAATTCCTAGAGGTCGCACTACAAGAAGTGCAATTAGGTAGAATGAAGAAGAGTTGCGGAAAGCTCTTAGGGAGGGTAAGAGAAAGAAAGCTGCTAAAGGAAAGGAAAAAGTGTTTGAGCCTGCAGAGGTTGTTGATGTTGAGGAGATAGACCTGGTCCATCAGGAGGAATAACTAGCAGAAGTTGAGACTGCGACACCCAAACCAAAGAAGGCCAAGACTTCTTCCAAGAAGTCAGCATCTGTGTCTGCTACACCCTCAACTGTTGTTAGGCGAACTAGGTCCAAATCAAAGACGATTCAGTTTGACGATGATAATGAGTGGAGTGGTGAAGAAGCATAGGAGTCTGATGGGGAGACAGACAAATTGACAAAGTTAGGGAAGCGTACAATACTGAAAGGAAGGTTGTTAAGGGATCTTGAAGAATCAGGCATGATCTACCTTGTGGACACTCTGGATGTGCAGGGCTGGAAGGACCTGGTCCTTTACCTTGATGGAAGGCTTGCCAGGAATGAAATTGTAGAATTTATGGTGAATTCAGAGGTCAATGATAGAAGGGTCTCTAGTCGGGTAAATGGGGTTGATATCTCTTTTGATGCCAAGGAGTTGGGCGAGATACTTGGGATTCCCTATGAGGGATACGATGATTATACAAGACAAAGGTGGCCAAGCTTGGATGGTCTTCCTTCAACACTTCAAATCACAAGGAGATTCAGTGAAAATGATGGAGAGGTGGAACCAAGGGCTGTGTACAAAGCGAGATGAAGCTCCAGCACAAAGTGATCTTTGAGTTCGCCAACAAGTGCATACTTCCTAGGCAAGAGAGGAGGCATATAGCGAACTACATGGATTTGAATCTCATGGAATGCCTGGATAGTGGACGGTAGATTAACTGGCCCTCTTTCATCATTCAGTTACTTGATAGGGTGGTGAATGGAACCAAGGCACATGATATCCCATATGGATTCATCCTAACGATTATGATGGCCCACTTCAAAGTGCCTATGAAGGAGGCAGAAATGGCCATTATCAAGGATCACTTTGGGAAGAACATGCTTCTGACTTGTGATTATGTTGTTAATGTTCTTGATGATGAACCTGGTTCATCAAGAAAAATGCCTATGAACACCAAGGTCAGGGCGCTTGTGCATGAAGTTGGGGTTAAGGATGCTGAAATCCTACAATTGAAGACCCGCCTTACAGAGGTTGAGGCTGAGCAGGATGCACTCAAAGCTGAACTGGCAAATGAAAAGGAGAAGAATGTAGGAATTCTTCAACAAATGCTTTCTCTTCTCCAAGCAAAGCACCCAACCTCCACTCCTTCCCTGCCTTAGGTGTCCAGTGTCGTCCCTAAACCATCTATGACCCAGTTCGGGATTTTTTTGTTGCTATTTTTGCTCTTGGTTGTGACTATTTTTATTTCTTTTTGTGTTTGGTGCTTGAACTATTATCAAATCAATGAATTTTGATGTTTCAGCTCTTACTCACTTTATTTAATAGCATGTGTTCTTGGTTTTCTTTTGATAATTAATCCATGTTTGCACTTGCAGTTGCCTCAGTGGCCATGAGTAATTGTTATAAAACTGGTAATTCTAACACTTTGCAACTTTTGTATGATGCCAAAAGGGGGAAGATGTGCCATATTAAAATTGTGATATTTATAACCTAATGAACCTGGTTCATTATGATAAATACTTAATGCTATAAAAAGTGTCAATGTTGGATTAAAGTGATTACAGGTCCAAGCAGAGAGTTTGTCATCATCAAAAAGGGGGAATTTGTTGGGTCAATAAGTTGAATGGTTTTGAAGATTGACAAATAAACTCAGAGTTGAACCAGGTCCATCACTGGAGACATAGACACACAAAGTTAATGGCACGAGAGGAGATCACACACAGGAGATAGACATAATCATAATCTGAAGAGATATCTCCTGATCGAAAAAATTGCAAATTGATAAGGAGATTGAATCCTTATTCAGTAAGGACATAATAAAGATAGAAGAGGATCTAAGGAGTTGATATCAAATAGAACTCTTCCACCAAGGAAGAGTTGCATCAGAACTCTAGCATATCTCCTTGACTACTGATCCTATATATTGTCAAGTATTATTACTGAACAGTACACACAAACATAGAAGCAAAACAAGAATTGAGAGAAAAATTACCAAAGAAATTTTGCAAGCAGTTCGTGTGAGAATTCCTGTGCAACCCTGAAGCTATTTGAACCAGCTAGAAGAACCAGTTCCATCTGTTATCTTTTAGTCTAGTTTATTTGTAGTAGGTGTTTACAAATTGTATCTTTCAGCTTTATCTAGAAGCAATTGTAATAGGTACTGAGTATTCAAGTTAGAGTTGACATTGAGCTTGTCACAAATAGCTAGAGGCCAGTTTGCCACAAGGGGATTAGAGTTAGTCCTTAGGTTTACAAAAGAATTTATTTTGTAAATGCTGTTTGGATCATTGACTTAGTGAAGAGTTTGAGAAAATCCTACTGGAAGTAGGTCATGGTTTTTTCACCTTTCGAGCCAGGTGTTTTCCACGTAAAATTATTGTGTTCTTTTATATCTGCAATTATTATTCCGCAAACTGTAGAAGTTGGAACAAATAGAAGAACCTGGTCCTTCTATAACTAGTGCACGCGAAAAATTTGACACCACACAAATCACCCCCCCCCCCC
>ML294536.1:43241-64869 GCA_005239495.1 Nicotiana undulata
TTCTAAATGTCAATACCACACAAATCCCCCCCCCCCCCCTCTTGTGTGGTATTGACATTTAGAACATCACCCCCTAATCTTTCTTCGATTCCAACCAGATATGGAATCGATTGATGATTTTCTTACCTTATTCACCTTGTTTCGCTATTGGCTACTTGATTATGGTATAACCTAGTAGCTTGCCTGACATGGCAAGCTGATTTCCCCATTTCAGGACCAAATCTGGTTCGAACTTCTCCCTTTTTCCATCTATGTTCATTCTTCACCTCTTTGGGTACGAATCTCTGAGATTCTATTGATTCTCTATTTACCCTAAAAATTAGTGTTTAGATCTTTTTAAGATTTGTTTACATTTTGATCTTATTTTTGTTAAAATCTCCTTTATGTTTCCGCATGTCTATTTCTTTGTGATTTTTTCGTTAAAAGTTTTTGCCTAATTTATTTGCCCTAAATTAGGGCTCAAATTTTTAAGATCTGTTCTAGTTCTATTTGTGGTTGAATATCTTCTTAAATGTTCTGTTTACTTGTGATTTTCATACTTGTTTTACTCGCCCAGAATTAGGGCTCAGATTTGTGAATCTGCTGACCAGTTTTATTTGCCCTAAAATTAGGGCTCAGGTCTGTTATGACTCTTATTTTGTTGACGTGTTTTCTTCAATATTTTCCTATATCTGTCTATATGCATGTTGTTGACACCCAATTTTTTCTCAAATTATTTTCAAACTTATATATAAGCTTTCAAAATCACTCTTTGCAATAATGAGTATTTTTTCTAATTTTTCCATATTTTTATCTAAATAATTTCCCTGTTTATTTAATATTTTCATATTTTTATAATTCATAAATTGTGCTCTAAATAATCTCAAAATATTTTCCAGTTCAGTATGTCATTTATAATCATTTTTTATCTATTAAAATCTAATTATTTCACAAGTTGGCCAATTGGGTCTTATCTAATTGCAATTACAACAATTTTGCAGTTATGGCCTAATTAGACATTTTGTACTATTTTAATACGAGTTTTATGTATTTTTACACCTAATATTAGTTAATTATTGTAATTTTACCTATTTAAACTTAATTTCATCTTTTTATAATTATTGACTATTTTAATTAATTATTTATATATTCTATTGGGTACTTAACACCTAGCCTTATTTTATTTAAATTGTATCCACATTTTTAAACCAATTACCGAACCCATCAGACCCTAAAACTACCCAGCCCAGTCTTGAAATTACACGGCCCAACCCCACACTTGATCTGAACCGTTGATCAAATAGGATCAACGGTTTAGATCAATGTTACCATAATTAAACCCTTACCTAACCCCCTCCCCGTCTCTCATTCTCTCGATACCCTTTCTCTCTCTATCTCTCTATCTCTCTGTAACCTCTGGTTCTCTCTAGAAGCCTCTTGGGTTTCTCCTTCTCCGATGGCCCTCGTCTTCTCCGACCACCCCTCTTGCCGGAAAGCTTGAAGCTCCATCCTCTCGTCTCTCATGGCTCTCCTGTGACCGGCAACGTCGTCCCTAAGGCCCTCAAAGGGCCATGACCAGTGTACTCTCACCTTGGCTCGTTTTTATTTTTTGCTTCAGACCTTCATGGCTGGTCCGAGTAAGATCTTTCTATTTTTTCTTGCCTAGACCCTTGGGTTTCTAGGACGGTGCCTTCATCTCCGGGTTCTCTCTTTGAAACCCTAGCTCTGACACTTAGATTTCTTTTAAGATCTGTAATAGATCTATTTTTATCTTGAGGTTTTCACCTACTTTTCTTAAAAAAACTAATATTTTTCAAACGATGTTGCATTCTTTAAGAACTAGGGTTCTTAAAACCCCTTTTAAGCGGTTTTCTTCCTGATTTCCTAGTATTATCTTATGGTTCTCCTTATGTTGAACGATTGTTTGAGATTTTTCACCTTGTTGTTTGATTCTGCTAAAAACCCTAAATTCCTGATTTATTTCTCGATAATATGTTGCTCGTCTTATTACGTTTGCTGTGTTCTCATGAGTATGCTTCGATTGATTAAAGTATATTCTGATTTTTACCCTAATAATGTTGTATTAGGGTTCTGACTTGATTCTGTTTGCTTACACTCTGCTTATATGTTTATTCGTATTTTGAATCCCTAATTTCCTGTGATTGATTTCCTCCGATTGATTTCTTGTGATAATCTTTAGACTATTAACTATTTCTCTTGCTTTATTTCATGACTGATTTTACCGTTTGACTACTACTCTAATCAGGCCTCATGTACCTGCCCCAAATCCCTACTATGTGCTTGTTATGTTACCAATCTTTCCTTATTTACCTGCTTTTGACCGTGTAACGTGACTTCTTAATTAAGGGAGTCTTCTTATTCTTACTATTCACTGATTCTAAGTTGTTATAATTACCCAGTTATATTAATCCTTCCCTTATTTAACATGTACTGATTCTCTTTGCCTTATATGTTATTGATTCTTACTATTTTTTGAATGAAAATCCATGACTTAAGGGAGAACTTGCCTTGCTTTCTTGACTGATTGATTTCGAAATTCCTTAATTATTACTAAACTTGATTTTTACCTTATTTTACTACATTTCTTTGCCAACTATAAATACCCCGCTCTTTTATTAGAACAGACATCAGTGAACACCCTCAATACTATTCTCTCGTGTGCTCTTTCTCTCTTTTTCTCATTACTATACTGCTGCTCTCTGCTCTTGTCCATTAGTAGCCGGCTGTAATCCAAGGCTACTATTGTGCTTATTCTTTGCTCTCGCATCCCTGTTGTACTCTTTTATCATCTGGTATGTCCTGAATTAACTTCAAAAGTCTTCAAACCAGTGTGGTTATTACTATGTCAGTATGTTATATTCCTAGTTGTTTTCTACCTATGCTTCTACTGTTTTACCTGCAATTGATGCCTTGTTTTGCTTGTTGATACTTGCCATGCTCACCTCTTTACCTGTTTATGATTAAGTCAGTACTTGTTATGAGCTTTACTTATTCTTGTATACATTTGTTAGTCCATCTCTATTCTTGAATCATGTACTCCCCCGTCCCCTGGTCCCCTGAACTTCTTATTTGTTAATGCTTGACTTACAGGCTTACATGACTGTTATTTGCCTAAATATCACTTGTTATACATGTATTCTACTACTGTCTGCTATTATGTCTAAACTTGACCATTTCTTGGTCCCCTGAATCTCTGTGATTTCGTGTATCCATGCCTAGTAAGTCTCTGCATCTCTTTGGTATTATGTGATCTATTTGCCCCCTCTACCCCATAGTCCCTGTGTGCAACCCTATATTGTTGAACCTTTGTCTAAGGTTTCTGATTGTCTTTAAGTTAGTCTTTTGAAAAACAAATCTCCAGTTTTGAAAACTCTTTTCTTAAACTACTCCTTCGTGCACTTCACACTACTCTTAGAAATTAAGTCCTACCCCCTTCGTGTGAGCATTGCCTTGAGTACCTTTGAGTACTCATTGAACTTTGACACACAAGGCTGGTAATTCCACACTGCACCTTGTTCAAATTTTGGCAACTTGCTTGGGTGTTGGTATTGGTCAGGGACCCAATGAGGGCCCTAGGGAGCTTTGCTGCACCCAGGCCATGAAGGTTGTGAGACTCGAAAGGAGTAAGGCTGGGAGATTGGGCCTTATTGAAGGCTCCCTATAGAATAACTTCTTATTTTTCTTTTTTCATTACTTTAATTCATTTGTTATTGGTTTGTAATAATTTGTAAACGAACGATTGGGGCTAGATAGTGAATATGGGGGGTTATGCATGCTTAGTTTAGTCGTGGGTACACAACATGCTTATAGGCTTTTATTTTACCTACTTGTGCAATAGATAACCTGCCTAGGACATGCATCTCATTAGAAATCCTGCCTTAGGTTCTTCAATTTTCAGCATGTCTATTATATTTATCTCGTAAACCATGATCACAGTAATAATCATAACCAGCAAATAAACTGTTATAAAACATTACCACTTCGTTCTTCATGTTCATGGCATCTAGAATCCATGTTTTAGGGGGTACTCCTGTGTGCATTAGATATCTTGTCCTTAGGACCTTCTTATTTGTTCGAATTACAGTTGTTGAACGCCTAATTAGCATGTTAATCTAATACTCCCATAAAAATATGGTTAATCTACTTGAAACAATTTCCTGCAAACATGTATCTGTTGAAATCAGAATCAAAATATGCATGTTCACCCTTTAAAAATAAGTAGGCAATGTATATGACGCCTAGGCAAACCTTAGGCCTAACATGTATAAAACCAAATCGATTGTGCTTTGTTTGCTATCGTTAAAACCGATCAGTCCCCTTTAAACATTTTGAACCCTGCTGCTCCCATTCTTGCTTTACCTCACTGAAGTTCACTTTACTTTTATTAAAACTTCTGCTCTATTTTAAAACAGTCTCTAAGTTTTGCATCTATTTCCTTTTACTGACTTTTACTTATTCTTGTTCTATTACGTTTTCAAACTACTGGGTTTTCAAAGATAGCTCACTCTGCTCAAAATCGTGCCAGTTCGAATCCTTGTTCTGTATTTCTTTAAAGTTACTATATTTTGATACCATCTTACTACTTCTTTTACTACAGTTCTCTGTAAACTAATAATTATTACTCTATGTTAAGCTACTATATTTTTAGTCACTTATCTTTTAAAATCACTATATTACTTCAAACCCATGCTTTAATGATTTTCTTCTATGTTTTCTGAAAGCTTTAAACCACTGCGTACTCCTAAATCCTAACGCTGTCTTTAAATCACTATTTTTTGAATCACTCAATCTTAATTAAATCTTCTGCCTTCATTAAGTTTTCCAACTCAGATTCCTACGACCTACTGTTTTACTAAAATTCCTATTTTGAACTCTCGTCTTGAGACTTTAATCGTGTTTGAGACGTGCTACTTACATGTCTATGTGTGGAGGGATTTATGAGCCTTTATTTGCCCCTATGTGTCCCTTTATATGTGAGGTCCTACTTGTTATGCATGTCGCCTAGTATTTTATCCTTTAAACCTAGGGGTCCAGCCTAATACTCACCTTGTAGGAATAGTAGTCCTAAATACCCTCCGGGACTTATAGAATGGGACGGATAATGGCACGCAATAAGCATTCGTAACCAACACACGCATTTTAAATAACCTTTACGAGGTGGGAATGGTAGAATACGGATATGATGACCGGTGCGCTAATACCACGTGTATCCGCCTCTTTGAGGTGTGACATACCGGGTATTGCATTGATGTGATCCGTATTACTTTAAACCTAGGACAGTTTTTTTTTCAAATGTTTATTTTTATACTTTCTCCAAAACCTTCAAAGATTTTTATGCTTGTTTGAAATCCCCTCTTATATGAACCTTACTTGCTACTTGTTCACCGTCCAAATTCACAAAACTTATTGGCTGGGACCCACAGTTGTGGATCTTGACGGGTGACTAACACCTTCCCCTTGGGATAATTTCAAGCCCTTACCCAATCTCTGGTAACGCAAACTAGTTCATGAGTTATCAACTCTAGGTGCCCTAACGCACCATAAAAATCGTTAGGTGACGCTCTTCCTTAAACCCTTTCCTTTAAGGAGTTGTCCAAAATGTCATAAACTCGATCTCTCCGTACCTAACCCGTGCGATATAAAAAGGGGGCGCGACACATGTTATTTTCCTTTGATTATTACGACTAATTTCACTTACCCTAAAAATTAGGGTTCTGATTCCTTGTTGATCCTGTCTATATGTCTATTCCCACACCTGTTTGATTGTTGTTATACGTCTTCTTCTTGACTTGCCTTAACAATATTCTGAGTTTTTCTTAAATAAGTTGATTGATTATTTCCATGTTTAAGTACCCTAGTCTAAGGCTATTTAAACCCCTTCCATCTTTCCCCTTAGGACAAGACTAAGAACTCGAAAATTCCTTTCACTACTAAAACCTTATACTCTATACTACTATATTCTGTTTTGATTACTGGCCGGCTAGAAGCCAAGGCTAGAAATTTGCGATGTCACTTGCTGCTCTTGATGTTCATTGCCTCATTACTTAACCTTTTCTGTTTCATCTGAATTAGTAAGTCACTTACACTTCACTGTCATTTTAATTACTCAATATGTTACTGTTATTAGACTCATTGCTCTATGTATATTATACTTGCTTAATTCAGTAGACTAATAAATAAAACATGTTTAATTATGTGCACTCAATGTTGTCCTTAAGTGTGTTTAATATCATTCCCTAAAACCAATTTATCATGTACCCCTTAGTCCATTCTGTTAGCATGTTATTCTGTGTTCAGTATGCTATTAGCTCTTACTAATCACTAGTATGTTGTCAGTGAATTTATTCTGTATAGCTTATCCTAATTTGAGTCCATTACTATCTGTGTGAAGTATGTTTTGATCCCTTGTTAAAGTTTCAAACTTGTCAGTGTCGAACTTATTTGTTTCAAAATGTTTATTTCTGTTTCTGTGCGTAACTCCATCCATAAGCCTGACTCCAAATCCTGCCTACACTCTTTTGAATCACAAAATCTTTGTGGAACTAATTTAAATACTGTCCTTGCATTCTTGGTGTGAGCACTGCTCAGGGTTCCTATGAGACCCCCGTGAACTCTGATACACCAGGATTTGGTCCATAATTCTCCCTTAACTGATTCTGATCTTTTCACTCTAGTGTAAGCATTGCCCGGGGTTCATGAAGCCCTTGGGACTTCTGACATACTAGAGGACTGGGCTGCGTATGCTTGTGCTTTAAAACAGAAGTGAGTCAATAACTTTGTGGTTCTATGAACACTGCTTTTTGAGAAGTTGTGAATTGAAAGGCCTGGCCCATCCAGATGTTGTTTTAGGCCTGCTAAAGGCTTCCTATTGGGGGTGATAATAAAATTTGGGACATGGGTTTATTTGATATTATGTGGGTAGATAACATGCCTTTAGGTTTTCTGCTACTATTTTGTTAGATAACTTGCCCATATGTTTTATTTTATGTCCGTAAAATCTGTCTAAATGTTTAAGTCTGCCATCGCATATTAGAAAATCTGCCTATAGGGATTTCATTTTTGGCTCAAACAAATTCAATAAATATGTTGTTTACTTTGCTTCACGTCATTAGAAAACCTGTCTATATGGATTTCATTTTGACTCAAACAAATTCTGTGAATATCTTGATTACTTTACTTCACAAGATTAGAAACCATGTTTATAGGAAATGCAATAATCGGGATTAAATTACGGCATACTCACATTTGTTTGCTTAGAAATCATGTTTATATGCCTTAATCACTTGTCACAGTCGCCTAGTTAATATGCATGTCGTTAGGAGTTAATAAGCAGTCTTAATCGCTAAGGGTAGAAATCATGTTCATAGGGATAACTATCATTTGTACCACTACAAAAAATGGAATCTGCCAAATGCCTTGTCAATTATCACTAGAAAGTATGCCTATTGGAGTAAGTAATAATTCTGAGATTTTCTGTTGTCGACTGTTGATTAAATCACTTAGATAACCTGCCTATAGGTTCAAATGCTCTAATTGAAATCAATAGGCAATTACATAATCACTTAGGAATTACTGTAAGCACGTTTATATTACAGACTTACCTAGAGATACTTTGCATAAACTGTCAACTTGCTTTAAAATCCAGAATCACGTAGAAATCATGTCTATAGGATCCAATATCCTTAACTGATTAACTGTCAACATGCCAATCTGTCTGCGTGCATTTGTTGCTTAATGTGTGGAGGCCAAAATGAACCTTTATCTGCTTTTTATGAAAAGTCCAATATGTTTTGTATGTCGCTTAGTTTTACAATTTTGAGCAACCTAAGTTGAGTCTAGAACCATCCCAAAATAGAGGTCCCAATGCCTCCAGGACCATAGGTAAGGGACGGGTAGTGCACGCATAGGACACGAGTTAGAATTGATTGGAGTGCTTTAAGTAAAAACTTAAAGATAGTAATCGGGTAGCAGGAGATGATAGTCTGTGCCCGCTGAATAATATGAGTAACACCCCCGTCTTGGGGGAGTTACGAAGTATTATTTATGTTTCACGGGGTGATCCTATAGGCTAAAAACGTTAGGACCCCCATCCCTATTAAATAATTCCTTGGCTTTCTTTATTAGACTAATTCACATAAGTTAAGTTCAGCGGGGACCCACCGTTGTGGACCTCGAGGGGTGCCTAACACATTCCCCTCGAGGTAATTTGAGCCCTTACCCGATCTCTGGTTATGCAAACTAGTATAATCTGAGTTATTTGCAATAGGTACCCTAACGCACCTTAATCTGTTAGGTGGCAACTCTCCTTTAGTAACCAATTCCTCTCCCTTCTCAAAAAGAGTTGTCAAATGTCGAAACCTAATTTCGTGAGAAAAGGAGGGGTGCGACAGGTCCCATTTAGACATGATAGGGATCCCACCAAAGATAACAACACATTGGCTAAGTCTCGACCCCATGTTTAAACCAGTGAAGCAAAAGAGAAGGCCCCAGTCCGAGGCAAAGCATGCATTCATAAAGGACGAAGTAACTAAACTTCTCAAAATAGGATCCATTAGGGAAGTAAAATACCCCGAGTGGTTAACAAACTTAGAATGTCCATAGAATACAAGGATTTGAATAAGTCATGCCCTAAAGACTCATTTCCACCGCCTAACATCGATCGTATGATCGACGCCACGGCCGGTCACGAGATCCTTACCTTTCTCGATGCCTACTCCGGGTACAATCAAATTCAAATGAACCCGGAGGACCAGGAAAAGACCTCATTTATCACTAAGTATGGAACATATTGTTACAATGTAATGCCCTTCGGGCTAAAACAAATGCGGGAGCTACATACCAACGCCTAGTTAATAAAATGTTGGAGCAACATATAGGTAAATCAATGGAAGTTTACATTGACGACATGCTAGTAAAGTCCCTGCGCGCATAGGACCATTTGACTCATTTGCAGGCAACGTTCGAGGTTTTGAGAAAATACAACATGAAACTCAACCCCGAGAAATGTGCTTTCGGAGTCAGCTCGGGTAAGTTCCTGGGTTTCATGGTGTCAAATAGGGGGATCGAGATCAACCCTGAAAAAATTAAATCCATCGAAGAGATTACCGTTGTGGACAGTGTGAAAGTCGTAGAACGGCTAACCGGACAGATAGCTGCTTTTGGCCAATTTATCTCGAGGTCATCAGATCAGAGTCATATGTCCTTCTCCTTACTCAAAAAGAAAAATGATTTCGCATGGACCCCAAAATGTCATCAAGCGTTGGAGGAATTAAAGCGGTATTTGTCGATCCCACCTCTGCTTCAAACTCCGAAGGCGAATGAAAAATCATACTTATACTTGGTTGTGTACGAGGTAGCGGTAAGTGGCATACTAGTTCGAGAAGAGCAAGGTACGCAATTTCCTGTTTATTATGTAAGTCGAATCTTAGGAGATGCTGAAACTAGGTATCCGCATTTAGAAAAGTTAACACTTGCATTAATAAGCACATCTAGAAAATTAAAGCCATATTTCTAATGTCACCTCATATGTGTGTTAACTACTTATCCACTTCGAAAGTTTTTGCACATGCCCGAGTTGTCAGGCCGACTGGCCAAATGGGCCATCGAATTTGGCGGGTACGATATCGAATATCAACCCCAACCGGCTATCAAGTTGCAAATTTTTAGCAGACTTCGTGGCCGATTTTACGCCTACCCCCGTACCTGAAGTGGAAAAGGAACTTCTACTAAAGTCGGGTACATCATCGGGGGTATGGACCCTCTTCACAAACGGTGCCTCGAATGTGAAAGGGTCCGGACTCGACATTATTTTAGAACCACCTACGGGTAGCACTATTAGACAATCTATAAAAATGTCTAGGTTAACTAACAATGCGGCCGAGTACGAGGCCATGATTGCAGGTCTCGAAAAGGCCAAAAGCCTAGGAGCAGAGGTCGTCAAGGCCAAGTGTAACTCTCTGTTGGTGGTGAACCAAGTGAACAAAAGCTTCGAAGTTCGAGAAGATAGAATGCAAAGGTATTTGGAAACATTACAGGTGACATTGCATCACTTGAAGGAGTGGACTTTAGACCATATACCTCGGGAGCAAAATAGTGAGGCCGACGCACTTGCAAATTTAGGGTCAGCAGTCGAAAGAGATGATATTCTCCCGGGGACTGTTGTCCTTTTGTCAAGATCTGTGGTCGAGGAAGGTCATGCCGAGATAAACTCTACAAGTTTGACTTCGGATTGGAGGAATAAATATGTTGAGTGTTTGAAGCACGAAAAGCTCCCTTCGGACCCCAAAGAGTCGAGAGCCCTACGAGCTAAAGCAGCCCGATTCACATTGGATGAAAACGGAACATTGTACAGGAGGACTTTCAATGGACCATTCGCGGTATGCTTAGGACCAGGGGACACCGATTATGTTTTGTGAGAAATCCACGAAGGTACTTGTGGGAACCACTCTGGCGCTGACTCTTTGATTCACAAAATTATTAGAGCTGGGTATTACTGGGATAGCACGAAGAAAGACACTAAGGAGTTTGTTCGAAAATGAGACAAATGCCAAAGGTTTGCACCAATGATCCATCAGCCCGGTGAACAACTCCATTCAGTCCTATCCCCGTGGCCATTCATGAAATGGGGGATGGACATCGTCGACCCCCTGCCAACCACACTAGGTAAAGCCAAAATTGTTTTGTTTATGACTAACGACTTTTCCAAATAGGTAGAAGCACATGCCTTCTAGAAAGTAAGAGAAAAAGAGGCCATAGACTTATGGGATCACATCATATGTCGGCTCGGGATAACCGCTGAAATCGTATATGACAACGGGAAGCAATTCATCGGCAGCAAGGTAACAAAGTTTCTCGAAGAACACAAAATAAAGAGGACCTTATCGCCACCATATCACCCAAGCTCAAACGGGCAGGCTGAGTCCACAAACAAGACTATTATCCAAAACTTGAAGAAAAGGTTGAGTGCACTAACGGGAATTGGAGAGAGGTTTTGCCCGAGGTCCTTTGGGTGTATCGAACAACATCAAAGTCCAGCATAGGGGAAACTCCATTCTCGTTGGTATATGGTTCCGAGGCATTAATCCCAGCCGAGGTTGGAGAACCTCGCATCAGGTTTCAGAATGCAACGGAGGAATCAAATCATGAGGCTATGAACACTAGCCTCGAGCTATTGGGTTAAAAACGAGAAGCTGCGCTTGTTCGAATGTCCGCACAAAAGCAAAGAATCGAGAGATATTATAACATAGGTGCCAATCATTGTAGTCTAGCCTTGTTTTTGGCACAAGCAGTCCAACCTCTTCTACCTTGTGCATAGGAACATGAGGTTCATCACAAATGATGTCCCATAACTCCGAATCTTCAGCCATGATGAAGTCGTGCATGCGAGTCTTCTACCATCCATAATATTGACCGTTGAACCTAGGAGGTCGATATGTTGATTGTCCCTCCTCAAAGTTTGGTGGAGCAGCCATTACAAATCCTTTCTTGGTGTTAACCGTTTAGAAAGAACCTGCTCTGATACCAAATGATAGTTTTAGGGGTCCACCGAACAGTAGAGGTACCAGGTCCTCCACTGGTTCCCACAGAGTTATACGCTAGAAAGACAAGTAAGGAGACAAAGGATTTTTACGTGGAAAAATCCCACTCAAGGGGACAAAAATCACGACCTACACTTGTAGGATTTCAACTTCACTAACTTGTAATCTAGACTATTACAAGCCACTTTGAAGGACAACCTTACAAAGACTTTAACACACTAACTTGTAAACACTATTACAAGCCGCTTTGAAACTATCTAGTTACAAAGACTTTGACTCATGACTAGCTTTAGCCACACAGAGATTTAGGGAATAAAAAGTTAAAAAGATTCCTAACTGGTTGCTTCTACAAAAGCTAGTAGGATACAATGAAAAATAAAATACAAGATTACAACTTAACTAAGGACATTATCAATACTTGATGAGCACGTTTTGTAGGCCTTAGTAGAGTTGTCTTCTTGCTCTTGAGTCTTTAATGCTTGAGAGCACTTAATGCTTGAATATTCTTTTTGTAAAGCTCAAGTAAATGTGTTATTCTTCTTGCTTCAAGATATTAGCATACATTACACATTCCAAGAAGGATGTCCAATATCTTGTGGGTACATGCCTCAACCAATAGGAAGTGACTGTTGCACTGTCACTGCACTGTAGCGTGCACAGTAACCAGCAGTCATTTTTCTGTCACAGCTTTTGACAACTGTCAAGTTGACCTGTGCTTTTATCTGTGAGCCCGGTAGGGGATCAGGTCCCTTAGCTGGTCCCTCCTTATTCAGCATTGTATAGTTCAGAATTCCTGAAGGCAGAAATGACATGTGATGTTGTTTATACATTAGGTCCTTGATCTGGTCTTTCAGATAAAAGTTTGTTAGATCATCCAAACAGAATACAACTCATCACTTTGCTATGGAGTTGTCATCCTAGGAAACTCATCCTAACCTCAAGTATTGAGATGATTACATGTTTCATGGATCGTTTAATGTTTATGAAGAATTTACGTTATTCTACTTCTCATGGTAGCAATCCTAGGCATACTCAAATAATGGAAATAGAAGCATTTGACGAGAAAAATCAACCGCTGGAACTCAAAAGTGGGAAGCTGGCAATGAGGAACCTCATGGAGAGGGAGAAAGTTTATTTTTTATTAGATTATCTGTATTTCAAATTGAATGCACTTATTCGTTTATAAATTTACTATATCCAATTAGGATATATTCTAGATGATTAAAAACTTCAAATTTTTTAAGCTTTCTTGAAAGAGATCTTAGTGTTCTGCTTTCTCTTCAATTCATGTGAATTTGCTGTACGTTTTTTTTAACTTATCAATATTGTTCAGTAGAGAATTTTGCATAAATCTCCCGAAGGCTCTATTTTGTATGTATTTTGCATAAACTCTTCAATGCTGTATATGTATTGCTCTCTACTTCTCATGGAACCAAGCCTGGTCTTAGTCAATTAAGTAAAATCCTATGCATTTGATAGCAAAAATCAGCCACTGGAATTCAGAAGTGGGGAGCTAACAATAAGGACTCCTACGAAGGAGCAGATCATTTATTCTCTATTCGATTGGCGATGCAGTTAATTTATCTCTAGTTTAAATTGAATTTACTTATTCATTTATAAAGTTTATAATCTATATTTTTGGATAGATTCTTGACACTTAACAACTTCAAAAATGGGTGTTCATTTGTGTTGGTACTCAACCTGTTGCTTGCTGGTGCTTTAAACAAAGAAACGCAAAGATCTGAAATATATTACAGATAGTCTGCAGCAGCATTCTAAAACTAAAATAAGACCAAACACTGTGGAAATTTCCAGATAGAAATTGTCTGAGAAGTTAAAAGGTAAATCAGGACATAATTACATATAGTGGCACAAGATAACTTACTCTCTAAACATGTTATAAAAAGGTGCAATCCATTCAGATTCAACTTTAAAATTGTAGCGACCCTCGGTTATGAATCTCTCCTATACTTTGGGAGTGATATTGTTCAACAATTACCTAAATATGCACTCTCTCTCGAGTAGATACACACTAAATAGGCACAGTTAATTGAGGATCTTTTCAATTAACTACAACAAAAATGTAGTTGAACAAATAGAGTAACTTTGGCAAAATTATATAAAAACATAACAAGAATTTATCCTACAAAAGGTTCAATCAAAACCCTAGATAACAACTTAGCTATTCATAATAGTATGTAAAAATACAATACTAAAAGTCATAACCAACAATGAAAAATAGGAAGAGGAAGGAAAAACTTGTAGAAGAATTTTCCGCCTTGCTCCTGTTGTGTCTCTGCCTCCTTAGGTCGAATTTATGTCCAAAATATGTCCAATCTTCTCAAAAATAACGTTCTCCCATGTATATATACCAACTAAGGTCTGCCCCAAAAAATTATACCTTCTCCCACGCGAAAAATGACTGTTTTTTTTATGCCCGAACGCTCGCGTCCACGGCCAAACGCGGCGCGGGCGCGGTCATTTACCAGTTCTCTGATTCTGCCGCGTCTAGTTCCGCGATCGCGGTTTCGACCGAATCTTATACCCTGTTACGTTCGGAATTTGAAAAAACGTAAAATATGAAAATTGTAGCCCTTTGAGTTAGCTTTCAAACCATATATTATATAGCTAAAATGGAGTTCGGAGCAAATAGTTATGTCAATTTTACTAGACAGTGCGCAGTATGCCTCATCGAGTCTTCGTTTGTTCTCAATTATCAAATTTGACCCCCGAACACAATCCCGACTTAATTCCTTGAGCTTTTACTCAGACTTCAAAGCTTTAAATCACTTAAATTCATTGCTCGGAATCACTCCTACAAGGCATAAAAGACACAATTAGTGCAAAACACTAGCGATTAAAGCTCAAACTCAATTAAAGTGCAGTAAACTAGAGTGTAATAAGCGACTAACATACGTAATTATAACCTATCATCAAATTTCAACTAGAAAAACTATCTTTTAAAAATTTTATAATTCAATTGTTCACCTGATTAAAAATACTAAGGTCACATGCATTTATGTATGACAATTGTTTTATCTCCTTAAGAAATATTATTTTATTTATTAACTATTCCAGGTAAAGAAGATTTCATTAGAAAAGAATTAATGTTAATGTATGTTGATTTACATTCAAATGTTATTGTATCATTATCAATTGATATCATTTTATACAAAAATCTCCTTTAATAGCAATTTCAATTGGAATACTTTATAAAATTCGAAAAAAATATTTAAGAATAAATTATAGTTTCAAGTCACCCTTTTATTATAGAATATTAAGAATTTTTCAAATTGTATATTAAGTATCCCCTCCTTAAAATATGAGTTGAGAATATCTAAAGTAAAAATTAAGACAATTAATTTATGAAAATTTTTCCTTTAAAAAATTATTATATATTAGGAAGTATGAAAAGTATCGTCATACAAGATTATACTTCTCCGTCTATGATCGAAGTTAGTTGGGTACATACTCTATTCAATAAGAATTCAACATATGTAAAATTCAAAATACATAAATATACAATTTTTTTTTTAAAAACTCAACGAATACTATTTTGATGAAAATTGCGTTATACCCTAGATTGTATCTCAATCATATCAAATGAAACTAGAAAAACTACAATATTTCAATTTAAGGTCAATTTGATTAATATTTAGCGTGATCGAGAGAATTTTATTTTTAATATTATATCATTCAACTAGAACAAAATACAAATTTTCTCGTTAAAATTCTTAATAATTAAAAATCACGATTATGATTTCAAAGGAGAAAAAATATCTTTTCATCAACTATTTGGGGATAATATTAATATATTTTATTATTCAAATTTTGATTAGTATAAAAAGAAAAAGTAATGCATTAACACAACTGAAAATACTAAAAGAATAAAACTATATATCATTCAATTTAAATAATCAGAGTAACTGGCTTTTTAATTATTATTTTATAGTAATTAATTTAAGGCATAGTGGTGCAAAACAATTTAAAATAAAAAAGTGTAGACCTTACGTAGAAATAATTTAAATTCTACTTGAATTATTATCTAATCATTGTATAATAAAGCATTAAACTTTGATAAGTATTTCAAAGTGATTGGTATACTAATACGATTTCAGAAAAATTAAAATGTACCTATTTGCAAAAGATAAATAACAATACATGTAATCGTGATTCTATACGTTAATACACAAAAGCCTATTCTCTTTCTTCTTTCCCTAAAGGCGTAGAAAATGTGTAATTAAGCAATAGACCAAGAAATATTAAAAGGAAGAAAACAAGAAGAAGAAAAAAAAAACAACAATTGGCTGTATTCTACGTATAAAATATTTAATAAGACCACAATATGCCAATTTATTTGAAATAGTAGAATTAACCTAAATAGCAGGCTCAATAATTACTTAAATTAAAAATAACCGGCGTATGTATAATAGATATATATATTTTATTTGTAATATGTGTATAATTATGTATGATGAGTATATAATCTATGTATTCCGTCTAGGAAAAATAAAATAGTAAAATCATATGGCTACTTATTTGATAAAGTAAAAGAGGAGGGCTTGCCAATTTTTAGACAAGTACATAGCATTTGTTTGCTTAATTGATGTGCTAATCAAGAGATGCCTTAATTCACTTCGACGAATACGTCTACACAAATTGCCCATTTTTTAATACCTGTATGTGTCAAGTTAGATTAGTATGGTAGCAAGATTTCCAAACGAAATCGACGTATAAAATTTTCATCGGCATTAAACATACATATAAAACTCCAAGAAATAGCATAATGATAATTTCTTTTACTATTACTAGTATGGTAGCAAGATTTCGAAATCGACGTATGAAGTTTTTATCGACATTAAGCATACATAAAAAATACTCCAAGAAATAGTATCGTGAATCTAAGTATATTCACATCTGCTGGTGAAAACATGACTGAAATCTCCCTAATTAGCTTTTGATTTCACTATTTAATCTACACATAAATAATGGCAGAAGCAGTTCACTGGTTGCATATTAAACTAACTTCGAAACATTCCATCCCACATCGGCTAATCAATATAAATTCTTCCCCCTCATATTAGATTTTGAAGCACACTACAATCGCCGAGCTCAGTCACGAGAGCTTGTAACCCTTGTGGGGGCATTAATGTGGTGGAATGTTGGGCCTGTCCAAAAGGCAGGACTTGAGTAGCTAGTTTCTGGCCTGCCCTCTCCAAGCATAGAGTTGGGTCACGTGGTCCAAGCGAAGGCTTGGGCTGCTTGGCTCCTAAAGTTGGGCGGAGCGCGTGAGGCTGGTTTCACAGAGCAACGAATAGCTCCCGCTCTGTGCAGTGGAAGGATAACGGACCGGTGCTACTCAGGCCCAACAAATGCCTGATGGGCTGCTCTAATCAAACCACCACTTTTTGCTACAAATGGGCTGGTCCAAGTCTTTCCATTTAACACTCAAACTTACCAACGGCTGAAAAAATAATTCTTTAATTTTAAAATGTAATAGGATATTAAGTTAAGGACAAAGCTATCAAAATCTGGCACTGAAGTTAAACATAATGTTGATTTCTGACATTATTTGAATGCTATTTAAAAAGCAATCCTGACATTATTTGAATGCCATATAATGGTTAAGGTTGAGGAAACATTAGTATTTCAGAAAAATACGAGCATAATTTCTTTCCATATTTTTTTATTAGGTGAAACTTAATTAAGGGGGTGGCTATTTATTCTAGTAAAGTTTGGCATGAGGAACGCAACATTCAGGGTGTGTTTGGTACGAAGGAAGTACGAAAGAAAATATTTTCGTTATTTAGACTAATTTTATTTTGATTGTACAGGTAAAATTTTCTGAATTTTCGTTAGTGTAGTATCTACGTGTTTCCTCTATTGGAGTTTCTATGACTAAGGTTGCAATTCTTCCATTTTATGAAGTCCTCTTTGTTTATAAATTAAAGCTAGGTTGTGCGCTTCACTTCTCTTAAATAGCACGTCATATAGGCGCCAAAGTACTATTAAGGCATGCGCTTCATCAAAGCTCTATTTTTTCGGAGGGCAGTGCCAGACAATAAATATACGATGTTCCGTAAATTCCTACATATAACTCGTACATTTTGTAGCAAAATTCGAACGGCAAATATGGTGTATGGTCACAGTAATTGTATGTATCACTATATTTTAGTGTATTGTTTGCGTTAGATACATTCATTTAGAACGAACAAATTATAAGTGATACAAGTTAGTAATAATAATTTGGTAAATTTTAGTTAAGTATGATAATTGGTTCAATCCTCAACTGAGGCCTCATTAGAAATTTACTCGCACAATGAACTTTTCAGGTTTTGTCATAACTCCGTCAATGAAAATAACACAAAATTCAAGCTGCATTGAAAAGTAAAATTCATAAAAATTTAAATCTGTTATTAAAAAAAAAGTAAATGGAACAAGAAATGGAGAGAAGAAAATATAGATATTTCTAATTCAAGTATATATCTTAAATAGTTACCGTGCTTTGCGCAGTCGAACGACTCTTTTTATAAATTTAGTGGATATAAAAAAGATCACTTTTTTATTGTGAAAATTTGAAAAAAAAAAATCTATAAGAAAACATATAAAAAATTAAAATACATATTTAAATATAATAACAAAAACATTTTATAATAATATAGATATTACAATAAAAGTATCGCATACGTTTTCTAAAATTTATGATCGCAGAATTTCTTCCCTGAAACATTATATCTAAACTAATCAATTTCTTTTTCAAATTAATAGAGTTTCACGTACAATAAATTATATCATTTCAATGCAATCATGTGTTTACTTTCCAATCATCTTGTTTTAGGCAGTAACTAAGTTACATGAATCAATAGTGAATTACAGGAATTGGGCGACATAACTGTAAGGTGGAGGGTGTGTTTGGTATGACGGAAAATGTTTTTCGTGGAAAAATATTTTTCAAAAAAATGTTTTTTTCGAAAAACAAATAATAATCTTACCCATTTTTTGGTATTTGGTACGCAATCATGGAAAATATTTTCTCAAGAATATTCATAAATAATTTTTATATAATAAACATGAAGCCGTAAACTTTCGAACCAACAACTTTCCGAACCCACAAATTTCATAAACTTTTGAACCCGTAAACTTCGAAACACATAAACCTCCGAACCCGTAAACTTTGAAACACATAAACCTCCGAACCCATAACTTTGGAACTTGTAAAATTTTAAACCTGCAAACCGAAAGATGAAAAAAGTAAAACTGAAAATATATTACAAAAAATATTTTTTTCGGGTGTGTGTGTGTGGAGGGGGGGGGGGGGGNGAGGAGTTTTGGAAAATGTTTCCCTCCTCTTGATAGAGAAAACAATTTCCTCCAATTGGAGGAAAATGAGTTGATGAGGAAAATATTTACATTTAAGCCAACCAAACATGAGAAAATTGAAAAATATTTTCCTTCGTACCAAACACACCTGGAGTGTTTGACTATTTAATCCGATTTTGATATATTCTCGCTCTGTACCATACGACTCTTGTAAGAAAGTTCCCTTGACATGCATGGTATATTTGACCAGGGGCGGCCCAACGAATTTTATGGTCTAAAGTCAAATTTTACGAAGGGCCTTAATTTTTTATTTTTTTTAATTATTTATTTGAAGTCTATTGTTTTATAGCTTTTCTTAGGCACAAATTTATTAATAATTTTCTTATAATAAAAAACTCTCAATAAGTATTTCTCAATTGACAATATAGCTAATCTATTTAACCTTTCTTGTGACAATGCTGAATTTAGGTAAGATTTTATCAATTTTAATTTTGAAAACTTCTTTCCACAGAAGTAACGGTAACATGAGTTATGAACATTATTCCATAAGTAATTTAGGCATTTGGAAAAGAATTAAATATTTTTATTTGATTAAGTATATCAATCAAATAACTTCGAAACATTCCATCCCACATCGGCTAATCAATATAAATTCTGCCCCCTCATATTAGATTTTGAAGCACACTACCATCGCCGAGCTCAGTCACGAGAGCTTGTAACCCTTGTGGGGGCATTAATGTGCTGGAATGTTGGGCTTGTCCAAAAAGTAGGACTTGAGTAGCTAATTTCTGGCCTGCCCTCTCCAAGCATAGAGTTGGGTCACGTGGTCCTAGCGAAGGCTTGGGCTGCTTGGCTCCTAAAGTTGGGCGGAGCGCGTGAGGCTGGTTTCACAGAGCAACGAATAGCTCCCGCTCTGTGCAGTGGAAGGATAACGGACCGGTGTTACTCAGGCCCAACAAATGCCTGATGGGCTGCTCTAATCAAACCACCACTTTTTGCTACAAATGGGCTTGGTCCACCAACTGTGACTGAAAAATAATTCTTTAAATTTAAAAGATGAAATTCCATCTTTCAATTTCATTTCAATAAAAAGTAATGCTGACTTTCAATTAATTAATGACAAAGATATTACATTAAGGACAAAGATATCAAAATCTGGCACAGAAGTTAAACATATTATTGATTTCTATTATTCATGACTCATTTAAATAGCAATCCTGACATTATTTGAATGCTATTTATAAGGGTTAAGGTGAGGAATCATAATTATTTTAGAGAAATACCTTCGAGCATAATTTCTTCCCTTATTGTTTTATTATGTGAAAACTTAATTAAGGGGATGACCATTTATTTTAGTAAAGTTTGGCATGAGGAACGCCACATTTACATAATATGATAAATCTTCCCACTCGACTAATTTTATTTAGACTTGACTACCATGATGTTTGACTGCACCTAGCATTAGTTCTATCATGACAGACACACATATATATAGTGAAATATAAAATTCATAAAAATTCGTAGTTACTCTTTGTATTTTATAGCAAAATTATATAGTATATTGTCACATACATATAGTGATACGGTAATTGTATGTATTTTAGTGTATTGCATGTGTTAATACACCCATTTAAAACGAATGAATTATAAGTACTACAGTTGATAACAAATTAACCAGTAGCAATTAGATAAACTTTAGTTAAGTATGATAATTGGTTCAATCCTCAACATTAGAAATTCACTCGCACAATGAGCTTTCCAGGTTGAATCATAACTCCCCCATGAAAATAACGCAAAATTCAAGCTGCATTGAAAAGTAAAATGGAGAGAAGAAAATATTGATATTTCTCATTCATGTATATATCTTAATTAATACAATAGGTAGAAGGCCTTTTATAGGGTGAAAAAGTCATCCAAAAGCTACAACCCTTTTGATGAAACATTGAATAAGTACATAAGTTTTTATTGAATGGAAATGGAGTGTAATAGGATAATGAATGGACATCCCCACATTAATTCATAATCAAATATAAATGATATCTCCTACTGTTTTTAAATCGCAGAAAAATCTTATAATAACTTCCATGAAAAGACTTGCAGCTATATTCTTTCTTCTATAAATAAAAAAAACCAAAGTAATTCATTTATCAGTTTGAATTTTGTAACAACTTCCTCGTTTATATTAAATTACTAGTCTTAGAGTAAATAAAATATTTCAAAGAATTACATAAATTTTATATATTAAAATAATGGTTGAATTATAAATAAAAGTTAAATTTAAAAACTTCAAATTTCTTAAACTGAAAATTGTTGATTCCATTTAGCTAACTCGATAAAGAAAGAAACTCTATCCCATGTAAGTTCTTAATCATCTCATTCAATTGACACATGAAGTCTCTTTTTTTTTTTTTGTTCACGAGAAAAATGCAATTTGTTATATTTCTTAATGTATAATAAATACTATAGGAATTAGTTCCAACAAATTTAAAAAATAAATAACTATCGCAAAAGTAAATTCAACAACTACCTTTTAAATAATATACTCTTTTTGTTTTTAACTTTCCATGTATGAAATTATATGTATGAATTGAATCAAGATTTTTATAGGATTTTACATTTGGCGCTTATTACTATATTATAATCAATTTTGGATCATTTTTTTTATTTTCTCAACCACAAATGCTCTTCCGGTAAAATATCTAATTTGTGTTGTAGGCATGCAAAATTTATTGAATTTAAATTCAATAAAGCAATTTGGACTATATTTTAAA
>MDKH01235079.1:0-14344 GCA_005239495.1 Nicotiana undulata
CGTTTGCTCAAAATGCTGCTCGGAACCAAAATCAGCCAAATAGGCTAGCCTTGAGGAACCAAGCGTTCCTGAACTGGCCAAAACACTTCCGATTCTCGAACTACCGGCCCACCTAAGTAATAAGGCACGAGTAGTCGCTATGGGAAGAGTCATTCACGGGAACGGAGTCCCAACACACGAAACGACCGGCTGGGTCATTACAGTATACCTCCGAGTCCCGTATGTATTTTCCTTTTCAGGAAATTGACCAAATAGAAGGAACAATCAAGTGCTCGAGATTTTATAATTCAAAGCTCTAACACTTGGGAGACTATATATATAAAGGCAAAGAAGACTAAAAGTCAGAACTGAAGGCAAAGAAGACTAAAAGTCAGAACTGAAGGCAAAGAAGACTAAAAGTCAGAATTCAAGCCTGGATCAGCCTAAAAGTCAAAAGTCAAGCTAATCAAGAGCCAAAAAACAAGCCTGAGTCAAAACCCTTTGAAGTAGCCTTGATAAGGTGAAAATCGCGGGAAAGATACAAGATGGGCACAAGATACATTTCAAGTTCCTACGAGTTTTTAGGTTAAGAGCAATAATTAGTCACGGGTTTCTAAATAGATCCGAAATTTTAAAACCTGTTACAAATAAATAGTTATGAAAGAGTTGTAGATTTTGTATAAAAAACTATTTATATACATGAAAAGTGTTATATAAAATTTGAATGTTCAAAGTATGAAGCTCCTCAAATTATTCATGAAACTTCCTTAAAGAATTCCATTTTCTACTTCTTTCATATATTTGCACCAATATGAAGTTCAAACGTCTTCTTCATTAGTTTCGCTTATAAAAAGGCCCTCTTTTATAAAAAAAAATTCTATCAAAATCACGAAATATTAAAGCATTTTTAAATGCAAGTTTAAAAGCCAAATAGTAAAACAAAAACTCAACATCAAAATAAGCAAAGGCTTATATATTAAACTTAGCTAAAACTTAGGTACTTGTTTATATCAAACTCCAAAACGAGATAGGGGTAAACTAATATCCATTCCAAAAAAAGAAAAGAAAACTTCCCATCAAAAAGTTCCAAATAAAACTAAGTAATGAAAAACACTAAAGGCAGCATCTAAGGTGGCATCATTCACTGGTGCATTAGCAATGGGAGAAGATTCAGCTTGAGGAGAAGGGGCTTGAACATTAACTTCACCAGAAACTGGATCATCACCTTTGGGAACATCAACCTTAGGTGAGGAAAAGACCTGACTTTGCTGAGTTTTTTCAATTGTTTCTTTAGCTTTGGTGATCTCAGCATTTAGGTCGAAGCCTTCTTGTCTAGCCTCCACCAAAGTCTCGAGGCGGTTATTCAAAAAAGCTCAACTCACGTCAAGAGTTAGCTTATCTTCAAGAACTTCATAATCTTTCTCCCACTGATTGATCTCTACCTTCAGCTCTTCTTTCTCAACTTTGGAAGCATCATAGGCAGTCTTCAAAGGGGCGAGAGAACTGTCCAAGAACTTAATCTTTTCAGAAGAGGCACAGAGATCTTCTTGAGCTTGTGTAAGTGATTGAACTAACTCTCCGGCATAAGTCTCTTTTGGTTAAGAAGTTCCTTCAAACCCCTTATCTATTCAGTGGCTTTCGAAAGCTGCTCAGCGAATGAAGACTCAACGATATCCTTGTCTTTGCCAACTTGACTTGAAGAATCATTTTCAATCTCTAACTCAGCAGCAACCATCTTCGCTTGTTGCTCCAAGGAATTCTTCTCCTCAGTCAAAACTTCCTTCTCCAGCTGAAGACCCTCAAATTGCTCCTTCTAGTTATCATCCTCAGTACGGTAGTCAATGACTTGTTTCTCGGTATGGACAATCCTTTTCATACGCTCCGTGCCTATCAAATTAATCTACAAAATAAAGTAAGGGAGTTGTGGTTAAATAAAAGAAAACAAAAACAAGGAAAAAATAAGTAAAGTTAAAACTCAAACCATGAGAGATGAGTGAACAATATCATTCATCCATGTCAATGAGTTATGACTCTCCAACTTTGCCTTTTCAGCAAGTTCCCACTCTTAGGAACCTCAATGATAATCTTCTTCATCGCTTTATTGCTACTAGAAGGCCCAACTTTTGCATGAGAAGTAGTAGCAACTGGAACGGTAGAGAAGGTGGATGCAGTCACGGGGGGAGCAGTAGCAGCAACTTCAGGTAGGGGAGCTTGAGAACGAACGAGGACTGACACTGGAAGATAAGAAAGAGGCAACTCTTCAGAAACGGAACCAAATGCTTCATTATCAAAACCACTAGTAAACAACTTATACGTAGAATCACGGGGAGGATTATTCATCTCTTCATCGGAAATCACTAATGTAGCATTTTCGAGCTCATCTAAAATCCTGGAAGGGATTGAACTTGGAGGGGGGTAGCTTCATCATCAGAAGTAACGCGCCTCCTAACCCAAGGCATGCATACTAAAGAACCCTCTTCATGTTCTTCTTCACCATCAGAGCCACAGGCTCCATCAACTTTTCTTTTTGATGGAAAGCTCAAAATTCTTTCTTAAGCAAGAGATACATAAATTCTTGCAGAAGAAATAGACAGGGGACTGACACCACGAATAAGAAACCCTAACAAAATAGAGAAGTTTGGTAAGAAGTTCCTAAGCTAACACAAGAGAAGAAGAAAAATTAAACAGGAAAGGTACCGTGTGTTTTGACTTTCCAACCAAACCTTTGAGAAAGGTATTTCCAAGAACTTCTCTCCATAGGGGAAACTGAAGTTAGGAATCTCCTCGAAAACTTCCATGGTTGCTGAAAAAGTAGACACGAGAGTATAAGTTTCTTTTTTCAAGAAAGAAAAGATAAGGGAAAATACCTACGTGCAAAATTCCACTTTTCTGGAAAGGGCATATTCTCTTCACCCACCAAAGAACTTATGGGAGAAGAAACAAAACGGGCATACCAGCCACGATCTCTATCATCCTCAGGGCTAACCAATACCTTCTTGCTTCTGGCCACGAGAGAAAAAACTCCTTCACGAAATAATTTAGGGGAGTAAATATGAAGCAAGTGGTGAAAGGTAAAAGTAAGGGAAGCCAAGTTAGATAGATAACGAAGGCATGCAATAACCCTCCAAACAATATGACTGATCTGTCCTAGGCATACCTTAAAGAATTGGCGGAATTCAATAATTACTGTGTCAATAGGTGGTCTAAATCCTAAAGTGAAAGGATATGTATAAATAAAGGAATAACCAGTCTGATTAGGTTATTCTTTGGTTTGAACCAGGAACTAAAACTAGGAAGTTAGGTTTCCAATTGCATTCTCTTCAAACAAGAGAAATTAAACCAGTGGTGATTTGAGTAGGATAAAGATCGGCACGATCATGAGAGGCTAAAGAAGAAACTTGATTTCAATGGTTTCTCGATCAGATGAGAAAGAAAATTCTTGCGGAAAAATTTCATCAACCGTTGGTTCACGTATAGGTTCACTCGATTCCCTATTTTTAGAAGAAGATCTAGGGGTTAAAGAAGCCCAAGGTTTAGAAGAAGGAGTAGGAGTATTGGTTTGACAAGAAGAACCACGAATGGACAGCGAACCTAAACTACGAAGTGTGCCTTCTCTTCTACTTCTAACAGGAGCAGATGAAGGAGCAAGTTCATCAACAATTACAACTTTGCGAGGGTCAGGAGTTGATGAAGACATGGTTGTATAATTAATAGAGAAATATGCACCGAAGAAAGAAGGAAGAATGAAGAAGAAGAGCATTTTAGAATGAAGGTTTCGTAAAACCAAAGAAGTAGGAGAATTTACCATCATATAAAGTAGGTCATGATGAAGTGTCATAATGAAATCGTCACTTCATGACTGACATAGCCGCAGAAAAGCCCTAAAAATGCAGAGAAGCCACAGAACCAATCATCAAAAGCCATGCGGCATATGTATTAAATGGAAGTGACATACGACGCGTTGGTTCTGAAGAAAGCACAATGATGCTTGGGAAACGACGATAAAGAATTCCCTCCATAAATATATACCACTTCCAGAATATTCAATTGTAGAATATTTAGAAAGTGGAGGGACTATCTGTATTGGTGGTAAATAAATGATACGCTTGGAATTGTATTTAGTTGACAGAGCATGATACGTGGAACAATGAGGAAATGACAACTGTCATATTTCATTTAAAAGATGTATGAAGCACAAGAAGTACGAAGCAAACACCCACGAGATAATGGAGAGCCAACATTTGAATCTAAAGCTGCTGAAGAGGAACGAGTGGAATGAATCAATACTGAAAAGAGGGAAGATTCATGAACCTACAATTAATTAGGAAGGGGAAACAGAATCGTTACAAAATCCTCATAAATAGTTACGATTACCAATCATAACGAGTAATTATGCCACTAGATCTCATAATGATTCTGCTATAAATAGGAGGAAACGTTATATTTGTAAACCGCTATATAAGGGAGGAGAATCTTATTTGTAAGGACAAGTTCTGAAGTACTATCACTTTCTCTTGTTTATTCAGCGTAATCAATTTTTCTTTCTTTTTAGCTACTTTTTGTCAATTTTATTTCCTTTTAAGTGAATTACTGAGGAAGTAAGGAATTATTTAGTTATCAGTAACTCAAGTTCTTCTAAAAATAGGTTTTGACTAAAGGTTTTATTTTGTGGTTAAGCAACGGGCACCTCAAAGAACAGTTAAGCGATAAGGGGAGGACCAACTTCGGCAGAGGACATGAACATCACGGCCCGCCAAAACCTCCATCACCATCTCGTACCATCAACACGATCATCGGCGGCGGTGACGATGCCTCTCACAACGGAGTGAAGTTCACCACCACTCACAAACTCAAGCGGTCGATCACCTGCAAACGGTATGACGGACTCGAAGAGAGTATCATCTTCGATGATTCAAATGCCAAAAATTTGACTTTCCCTCATAACGATGCTCTTGTTATTACTTTACGCATTTTAGATATTGATGTCAAGTGCATCATGTTGGATGATGGAAGCGGTGCATGCATTATACATCCCCGAGTCCTTGCCAAATGAGGATCGAGGATAAGATAGTGCCAGGTTGCATCACACTAACCCATTTAAACAATGCAGTTGAGAGAACATCCGAGGAAATTACACTTCCCGTCTTCGCCGGCGACGTAACTCTAGAGACAATATTCCACATCATGGACCAAGCCATCGCATACAATGTCATAGTGGGTCTACCATGGATACATCCCATGAGATCCTTCCCCTCCAACTTATACCAAGTAATTATATTCCCAACTCCATTGGGAATATTTAGTATACGTGGAGAAAAGCGCACATCCCGAGAATTCTACCGCATTGCCTTTGACAACACGGCCACCAAACAAAGAAAAGAGAAAGAAAAATAGGCATAGCAATCAGCAGGGTCGAGGTCAAAGCATGACGACACCGGGACGACATTAAAGACCTCGACATGGTCAATGCCGCAGGATCGACCATAGAAGACCTCGAACCTGTTCAATTGGACCCCAACGATCGTAGTAAGAAGGCCTATATCGGTTGCAAACTTCAGGATCAAGGTAAATTTAATCAACTCTTAATAGCTAATGCAGAATTATTAGCTTTAATTCATGCAGATATCCCAGGCATCCCAAAGGAAATCCCTACACACAAATTAAACGTCAATCCATTCCAACCCCCAGCGATATAGGTCAGGTGTAAATTCGACTCCGGAATCAACAACGCAATGTGCGGGGAGGTGGAAAAACTGCTAGAGAACGACTCCATCAGAGAGTCTAAGTACCCCAAGTGGATAGCCAATGTGGTAATGGTAAAAAAAAATAGGAAATCGCGGATGTGCGTGGACTTCACGGATTTGAACAAAGCATGTCCAAAGGATTCCTTCCCGTTACCTCATATCGACCAACCCATCGACACGACGTCCGCGCACAAATTATTAAGTTCCTTAGACGCTTACTCGGGTTATAACCAGTAACTGATGGAAGAAGAAGATCAAGAAAAGATCACGTTCATCACCCACCTAGGAATGTATTGCTATAGGGTTATGTTGTTAGGGCAAAAGAGTGCGGGGGCTACGTATCAAAGATTGGTAATTGGGATGTTCAAAGACCAGCTCGAAAAAACCATGGAGGTGAACATATACAATATGCTAGTCAAATCAAAAAGGGCAGAGGATCACATCGATCATTTGAAGGAAACTTTCGACATACTCAGACGATACGGAATGAATATGAACCCTGAGTAATGCGCATTTGGCGTATCTTCGGGGAAATTCTTAGTTTCATGGTGTCGCAGCGAGGGATCGAGGTCAATCTTGACCAAATCAAAGCTATCAAGGGGATACTAGAACTCTTGACCACTAAAAAACAGGTCCAAAGGTTGACTGGTCGCATCGCCGCCCTGTCTACGTTCATCTCGTGGTCATCGAATAGATGCTAAGAAATACAACGACCTCGAATGGACTTCCGAGAGCGTCCATGTTCTACGAGAACTAAAGGCATACATGTCATCACTTCCCTTACTTTCGTAACATAAAATAGGGGAGCAGCTCATCGTCTATTTAGCCGTGTCACAAGTAGCAGTAAGCACAGTCTTGATCTTAGAAACAAAGGTATGAAATCTCCCATCTATTATATTAGCAAAACGCTCGTCGACACCGAGACGAGGTACCCACACCTCAAAAATTTGTCTCTCACTTTGGGCGTAGCTTCACGAAGGCTTAGACCATATTTCCAATGTCACCCCATCTCGATTGTCAGAACCTTCTCCCTGAGAAGCATTTTGCATAAGCCAGAGCTATCAGGAAGTCTGGCCAAATGGGCCATCGAGCTAAGTAAGAACAACATCACATACCAGTCGTGAACGGCGATAAAGTCACAAGTGCTCGGCGACTTAGAATAAAAAATAATGTCAGAAGTCAAAAGGAAAGTCGTCCAAAATTCCCTCCAAATACAAGACCTCTGGGTCCTATACACTATTAGCACATCCAACGCGTCAGGGTCCATACCAGGACTCATACTTGAGGTCGCAATAGGCGAAGTTTTTTGCCAGTCCATAAGGTGCCCGGATATGACTAACAATCAAGCCGAGTACGAGGTCGTAATTGCAGGTTTAAGGATAGCACTCAAATATGGAGCGAAGTGGTTGAAATTGCGTTGTGACTCCCAGCTCGTAGTCAACCAAGTCATAGGGACTTCTCAAATCGAGGAATAATGATTTAAAAAATACCAATCTGAAACCTGCAAACTACTGCCTAAGTTTGACGAATGTCAGCTTGATCAAATCCCACGAGCATAGAATTCCAAGGCATATAGCTTCGCCAAACTTGCTGCAACAACCAAAAGCATAACGACCAAAGATAAAATCATAGTCCACCTCCTCAACTCATCACTAGACCAAATTGAGGTAATAATCATAAACTTAACTTGGGACTGGCGCAATCGTATTATCGCATATTTGCAGGACGGCACGCTCCCAGGCGACAAAAAAGGCCAAAAAACTAATAATGCTCGCGGACAGATACAACCTCCTCCATATTGACATGTAGAAGAGGACTTATGGTGGCGCTTTAGCGAAGTGGTTGGTCCCTAACCAAACCCAGTGCGTCCTCGAAGAAGTACACAAAGGCCATTGCGGAGCTCACTCCGTCAATTGAGCACTGGTCAGATACCTCAGACCGGTGAGATACTAGTGGCCTACCATGAAGAAGGATGTCGCAGATTTCGTGAGGAAATGTGAATAATGCCAAAAGTATTCCCTAGTGATTCACCAAGCGGACGAGCACCTCCACTCGGTCACCTCTCCTTGGCCATTAATCAAATGATGAATGGATATCGTGGGCCCCTTCCCAACAGGGAGAGGTAATGTACGTTTCCTTTTGGTTTTAACTGGATATTTCTCTTAGTGGGTGGAAGCAGGAGAATTCGCCCAAATACGGGAACAGGAGGTAATCACCTTTATATGGAGAACCGCTGAATTCTTTGAGAAATCAGCTGTGACAACGGACCTCAATAAACAGGAAAGAGAGCTGTTGAATTCTTCGAGAAATGGCGTATCAAGATAATACCTTCTACCCCATATCACCCTGCGGGTAACCGGATAGAAAACTCCTCCAACAAGTCAATACTGAACATCATGAAGAAAAAGCTCGAAGATGCCAAGGGACTGTGGCCGGAAATACTGCTAGAAGTATTATGGGTCTACTGAACAACTCTAAAAACAAGCACAGGAGAGACGCCCTACTCTTTAGTCTACGGGATCGAAGCAGTAATACCAGTCTAAGTTGGAGAACCTAGCCTAAGATACTCCCACGAGAGCGCCACGATTAATGACGAAAGTAGAAGACAGGAACTCGACGAAGTCGACAAACGAAGAGATATGGCTTACATAAGAATGGTCGCCGAAAAACAACAAGCAGAACTCTATTACAACAAGAAAGCAAGGGTCAGGCCGCTCAAAGTCGGGGATCACGTACTGAAATCTAAAACTCAAGCGAGCAAAAAGCCCAAGGAAGTCAAGTTGGGAACAAATTGGGATTGTCCGCACAAGATCACAGCAAAAGCAAATAAGGGTTTGTTCCAACTAGAAACAGTGGAAGGAATGATACTACTAAACAATTGGAACATCAGCCACCTCAAATACTTCAACTTCTGAGAGAAAAGGTGTCCCCCAAGTCGTACTCTTTTTTTCCTCACTTAAGTTATCGTCCCATTTGGGTTTTCTCAAGGAGGTTTTAATGAGGCGGTGAAGGGAACACTTCAAGTCGAAGTACACGAAAATAGGTCCATGGTTACTATTTCACTGCTCAGCCTCTCAATACTCTCTAGATCGACCAATAAAGGGACTAGATAGACTAGGACTGGGACTGGAACGCCATCCAACCTAAAAATCTATAAATTTCTCCAAGAATGGTATAATGTCAAAGCAATACTTTACGTTTATCAGGACACCTATTTCCTATTAAGGTTACATTCGACCCCGCTTGGACAAACATCTATCGGTGCTTGGCCGCAATTTAACAAAAGGTGATGTTCGACCCCACTCGAACACATACTTATCGGCCCTCGATCGTAATTTAATAAAAGGTTATGTTCGACCCCGCTCGGACAAACACTTATCGCCCTTCGGCCGCAATTTAACAAAAGTTTATGCTCAACCTCACTCGAACACACACCTATCGGCCCTCGGTCGTAATTTAACAAAAGGTGATGATTCGACCCCTCTTGAACAAAAAACTATCGGCCCTCGATCACGATATAACAAAAGGTTACGTTTGACCCCACTCGAACAAACACCTATCGGCTCTCAGCCGCAATCTAATGAAAGGTTTTGTTCGACCCCGTTCGGGAAAACACCTACCGGCCCTCAGCCACTATCTAAAGAAATGCTCCGCTCAAACCCTTCGAGCAAACACCTATCGTCCCTCGGCCACATCTCAACAAAAAATAAACATCGTATAAATCGGCTCCAAAGCCATGGCCAGCTAAAAGACAACACAATAAGGGAAAAGAGCAAAATTGGCAAACTATAGAAGCAAAAAAAACATACAACTACATAAAGTAAACCGCAGGACGGGAAAAATATGCAGAGAATAGCGTTGATATTTCATACTTAAACATTTTACAAAGGCCCACGAAGATGCCTGTAAAAATAGATAAGAATTTAAAAGGCAAAAACACAACTAATGATCATCACCATCACGATCTTCAGTGCCTTCACCACCTTGGTCACCAATACCCTCGTCATCTCGACCCCCTCACAATCTCCACATTCACCCTCAGGATAATCGATATCGTACTAGGCGCCTCTGTCAGGCCGGTCTACACCCTCATCCTCCTCCTCACCGGCCTCTGCCGTAGCCGGATCATACTCCCAAGTAACTCAAGCTTCACGAGCCTTAAAGCAAACACCTTCGAGGACAGTCTTTGAAATGGATCCCGCCGCATACAAATCTCGGAAGACATCCAACTGAGCGTCGGCGTGGATCCATTCCTCAGATAATTCCCGAGGAACATTGGGAAAATCTAAAGTACGAGATGAAGGTGGTTGTGCAAGCAGTTGGGCTTTCTCAGCTTCGAAAGCGGCCACCTGGTCTTGAAGGATGGAGTTATCCTTCTCCAGCTCTCTGGTTCTCTCCTTTAGTCGATCCTCTTTAGATTTTGGCAAGGACTAGTCATTCTCCTTCTTAGTCCGCAGCGTCCTGATCGCCAACTCAAGCATCTTTAACTTCCTCCGAGCATCCAAACGGGAGGAGTCTGCCTTCTCAAGCTCACTCTGCTTCTCGCGACTTCACCATTAAGGGCCTCCCAGTGAAGCCGACATTCTTCAAACTGCCCCCGCAGCTCGACCACTTGCGCTTGAAGGTCACTACATTGGGCCTCCAGGCCCCTACTAACCTCAAGCTCCTCTTCCCTACTCAACGTCACCTCAAGGATGCTACACTTATCGATGGCTTTCCCCAGCTCATCGTCCTTCTCCTTCAACTCATCGCGAAGGGCCTACATATAGCTGCCTTCACGAAATTTCCTTCGAAACTCTCGATACTTGCCATAATACTCAAAGTACTTATTTTTCAACCTCACAAATATTTCTCTACACCTCTCTTCCCTCCGGGCACTCTCAATTATCAAAATCACCGTCTACAATCACAAAAAGAAAAGACGTAAGTCAGAAACAACAACGCCCCAAAAATAAAACAAAGACAAAAAAAAAGGAGAACTACAAAACACCAAACACTTACTCTAAGAGCAAGACCAGCAATGCTCCTCGACAAAGCGCCATCATCTAACTCTCTAAGGTTCTTACCCGCTATCTCGGAACAAAGAGGACCGACGACAGGGACTACATCTCGGTGTTCTTCAGCAAGTCATGATCCATAGGGATCACAATGGTCTTCGTGGACTGTCCAACCTTATCTTATGTTGGGTATACCCTTCCTCTATCATCTTCAGGTCGTCCGCGTCAACTTCTAAACCCGGCTCATCACCCTCCTCAGTGACGCATTTGCCTCTCTAGTTGGACGGCAAGGAAGTATCAATAGTTATTCAGAAAGTCGATGCCTCATCTCTCCTCGAAGTATCAAGAACATCAGCGGTAGGCCCTTCTTCCTCCATCACCGTAGAAGGAAGGAGCATATCTATGTCGGCTTCCACTGACCTCGGAACCTCGTACCTCAGCTCGATATCATCTCCGATGATAATGTTCGTCATCTCGTGCAGCGAAACAATCACCCTTTATTAAGTAAATGGCCCAAGCGACCCCGTCGCTAGCATCTACAAACCTCATCTTACGAGGCACTAAATCCCCATCACCATGCAAAGGCCCCTCATACTCATCAATAAGACGGAATACCTGAGGAGCCGATATTTCAATGGCTGAAGTCTCCACGGCCAAAAGAGGGATAGATCCAGAAGAAGCCACCGCCGAAGAAGGGCCTCGGACCCGAATAGAAACAGGCATAGTCGAAGGAGTGGCGGGACCGACAACGTAGAGATATTCCTCTTTCGGAACGCAGGGGCGGGAGAATTCGACCTCCTCGAAGATCCCCTGGTTGAAGCTAGGGAAAACACAGGAAAATGGGAAGGTTAGCAAAAGCAAACCAAAAGAAAAAAGAACTTAAACACCGGTAGTAAAGGGAACTTACCAGTCGAGGAGAGAGTAGGCCCAAACTTCTTGAAGAAACCAGACCACTCAGGGTTCCTTACGATGTGAGGGAGGAGCCGACCAACCCAGTCAGAAATGTCTTCGACCAAGGGAGGAGGCGAGGTCTTGGTTGCATGAAAAAAAGGCAAGAAGGCAAAGACCATGACCAAGCACAAATAAAATAGACACCTACATACGAGGGAATTAGGTACTTACGAGTACAATTCCACGTCTAAGGAAAACCGTCGACGTTGGCCACCACGTCCTCGGTTATGATGAAGAAGAAATTAACCAGAATTGGCGGTTAGCTTTCATCCATCTTCACCACCATTCACTTTACTCCTCGGTCGTGACGGTTCAAAATCGCCCCCCTATAGAAACTAGGGGCGAATAGATGTATTAAATGTCAAAGAGTCAGTTCGACCTTGGTTAGATCGGCCGTATAAGCTTATAAACGTACGACGCAAGCTGAGCAAAGAAAATGGTGTAATAGAGACAGAACCAACGGAAGGAGAGGGAGAGAGTAGCCAACTTAGAAGGGATATGCGTAGAAGACGTTGTACCCAGGACGGTAGACCTGCACTATATCCCACCTAGCCGGTATTAATTTGACGTGATCGGGAAGGCTGGACTTGGCCTTAAGCTCTCCCAGTTCTTTCTCCGTCAGCACTTACCGAAAGGCCCCAGGGTTGGCATCAGGTGATTTGGAGAAGTCATACCTAGCATCAAGGTATCGAGGAACTATCTCCTCCACCAACTTGAAATTTCCATCATCAACGACGATAGGAACATTCTCCTCGTGAGGGGGAAACACCATCGCTAAAGGGATCGCATCACTCCACTCACTAGAGGCAGAAGGCATGTTAGACATGTTTTGATGAAAGAAAGAGAAGTATCTAACGATGAAGAATTGAGATCGAATGCAAGTCACTAGAAAAGAAAGAAGAGGTTTAGGCAAGGAAAGTTCACGAGAATAATGTAGGGTTTCGAAATAGAAAACTTGAAACATCAAAACCATACCCTAGCATCCCCATTTCTAAGGATCTTGGCTCCAGAACCCAAATCGGTATCACTACCTGGCATCAGAACCGAAGCGACAGGTTCAATCGGGGGTCACATGCGAAACAAAGCAACGCATCGGGAATATGCATCATAATGATGCACGACTTCATGACGTCACCGTAATTCGTGGATAGCATAACTCTAACAAACCAACCGAGAAAATCGAAGTGTTTGAAATAAGCGACCCACGTCACTAGTTTGCCGTAACCACCACGACCTGCATAGCTCGCTCGATTATTTCGACCACAATGATTGTTTCAACCACAACAAACAAAATCTGCTCATCAAGCCCGCCTCGGGCCGGCCTCAATAAGCGAAGGGACTAGTTGTATGGGTTAAAATCTGTCTTTGAAATATTTAAGCCAAGATAATACTAAAGGAAGAGCTCTCAAGTCGTCGCTTGTCGAGATGGCCCAAGAAGCAATGAAGTTTGTGGTCGAAGAGTCAATAAGAGTTGTAGTCAAGGTGTCAACAATGGAGAGGTCGAGGTCGAGTACTGTTGACAGTGGTGTAACGGCTAGGTTTCAAGATAGCATATTAAGGAGAATATTCTAGTGGATATTCTATGCACTTGTACTAAGAGGGCTTTTTAGAAACATGTCACATATAAATAGAAAAAGAAACAATGATAGGGGACATGTAATATTCATTTGTAAAGAACATATTTTGACTAAAAGATTCGGCTCTCACTTGCTAAGAAACAAACATCACCTTTTATTGAGATTCTTGTTCATGTTTTTCCATTAGATCCGAGAATAACTCGAATATTCAAAGATTTGTCCATCACTCATTGTTAGGAGGAAGATCAACTTATTACATCCTTTATTGGATGAATCATTCCTCCTATTTACTTAAATGTCATTTATTGTTATTCATTATTATTGAATGTTACATTATTGCTCTCGATTCTGAGAACATTTATTTATGTTATTATCACCGTACGTCTAGATCCACAATATTTTTTACTTCTTTAATGAATCTCATTTAAGGATACTATTATTAGCTAAATTAACCTTAATTCACATAAATTTAATTATTTGAACCAAGATCTATTTAATTGGCCAAATAGCTGTATGGGAGGAGTCACTTTAAAAGCTTCAAATGTGATTAAGAAGTTGCATTTCTGGACATAAGCGTATTTGGTTCAATTTGGAATTTAGTCCCTATAGAACTCTATTTTAGTTATGTAATGCTTCAAATGCACTGCAAGTTCTTCAAAATTTAACAGTCTGCTTGTGTCAAGTGGCCAATGCACCCACTACTTTCAACTCAAACTTCTTGACATAATCTAAACAAAAACAAAAAAATGTACGACAAATAAGAAATGAGCTTTATTACTGATTTTGTGATTCCAACCCCTTTGTACGAGGAAATGAGCTTTATTACTTCTTCAGTTGGTCATAACGGGCTATATTGCCTGACATGCCATAGGGCTAGTATAGAGCCCGACAAATAAGAAACCCAATATTCAGGACCTAAGAAGTCCAGCTTCAGTCCACCTCTGGTCTACTTTTGGGCCCAATTCTTGTAGCCCAAAACCATGACAGATGCTAGTGTACGTTATAACACGACTGATGATAGTTCATTTCATGGTTTATGTCATGGGCGGCTTTCCATCCATGCCCCATGACCCCTTGGACGCGCCCCGTGGCGTCC
>ML294538.1:4268-20424 GCA_005239495.1 Nicotiana undulata
ATCGGATGGTTTAAGCCCGGAGAGGCTAGATTACTGGGTTCTGAGTTAGTCCAGGATGCCGTGGATAAGGTGAAGATTATTCAGGATAGGCTTCGTACAACTCAGTCCAGGCAAAAGAGCTATGCAGATTGTAGGGTTCGAGATTTGGCTTTTATGGTAGCTAGGAGACCAGGTGCTCCTTCGAGTGTCGCCAATGAAGGGCGTGATGAGATTCGGAAAGAGGGTCAAGTTGAGCCCTAGGTATATTGGCCCATTTGAAGTTTTAGATAAAGTAGGAGAGGTGGCCTACAGACTTGCCTTGCCACCGCATTTATCCGCAGTGCATCCCGTGTTTCATGTATCCATGCTCCGGAAGTATATTGCAGATCCATCTCATGTTCTTGATTTCAGCGGTGTCCAATTGGACAAGGATCTGACTTATGAGGAGGAGCCAGTAGCCATATTAGATAGGCAGGTTCGCCAGTTGAGGTCGAAGAGTTATCCTTCGGTCCGTGTTCAGTGGAGGGGTCAGCCTGCCGAGGCAGCTACTTGGGAGTCCGAGTCCGACATGAGGAGTCGTTACCCCCATCTTTTCTCAGACTCAGGTACTTTACTATGTCCGTTCGAGGACGAACGTTTGTTTTAGAGGTGGAGATTGTGATGACCCAAAAGGTCATCCTAAGTAATTCCAGCTAAATCTGTGTTCCGAGGCCTCGAAAGCCTCCGTTAATCTCACCTCGATATGCGTGCGCAGCCCGGGCAGGTAGCCGGGAAACTTCCATGTGAAAATTTGATAAAAATGGGATTTTTGAATTGAATAATTGAATAAAGTTGACTTTGGTCAACATTTTTGGTAAACGGATCCGGACCCGTGATGTGACGGTCCCAGAGGGTCCGTAGGAAAATATGGGACCTGGGCGTATGCCCGGAATTGAATTCCGAGGTCCCAAGCCCGAGAAATAAATTTTTAAAGAAAATTATTTTTTGAAAATAATGAAGGCTTTTGAAAATGAATAATTATGTGAAACCCGTGTTACCGGGCCCGTATTGCTGTTCCGGAGCCCAGAACAGGTTTGTTATATGTTATTTTTCCTATCTGTGTAATTTGGTGTAAACGGGCTTGATTTGGTTGGTTTCGGATCCAAATGAGGAAAAATGGAGTTAATGAACTTGTGGGGTTTCTAAAGAATTTGAAATTTGGCTTGAGAGGTGAGTTTATGTTCCCGAGGTCGGAATGAAATTCCGAGACCGGGAATAGTTCCGTTGTGTCATTCATAACTTATCTGCAAAATTTGAAGTCATTCCGAATGGTGTAGGCCGGTTAGGCGCGTTGAGGTGAATTCTAGAATTTCATAGTTCTTAAGTTTGATTAATTTGGTTTTGGAGTTTAATTTCCTGTTTTTGATGTATTTTGGTGGTTTAATTATTTGCACAAGTCCGTAGGATGTTTATGAGGTTGTATGTGTAATTGGTTTTGAGCCCCGAGGGCTGGGGTGAGTTTCGGGTAGGCATCGGAGTGTAAAAAAGTAGAAAAATAATCTGGTGTTCCTCCAGTTTTCTGGTGTCTGATACCTCCTTCAGTTCGATCGCAGATTCCTCCCTGCGATCGCATAGCATTGGCATGTGATGGGGTCTGATGCACTATGCAATCGCACTTGCTTCTCCGCGATCGCATAGTGTACTAGGTAGGAAGGGGGCTGGGGGTTAGTTGTTAAGTGCGAACGCACCTCAAAGGGCACGATCGCGTAGGGTCCAGGGTTAATACTCTGCGAATGCAAGTGGGGTGCTGCGAACACACAGAGGTTAGCATAGGGCCTGGGGGTGGGTAGAATTGCCCTGTGCGATCGCACAAGGGCCTCTGCGATCGCAGAGCTTAAGCAACTTACCTCTATGCGATCGCACCTCATTTTCCCCGATCGCATAGCATTAAATAAACGCCCAGTTATATTTTTAACCCCAAAAACAGACCCATTACGGGTAACTCCCATTTTTTCACTTCCCCCTTCTTCCTCAAACCCCCCCATAAGCAAAAAATCAAGCTCCCCAACTGCCATAACTCCATAGGTAAGTGCTCTTGACCTCGTTTCCTCTTAATTTCTTCAACTAATCACTAGATTCTAGGCCTAAAAACATGGAAATTAAAGTAGGAATTAAGGATTCTAGGTAAAGTTGGATTTTTAGAATTTTGAGTAATTCAACCTCCATTTGGTGGAGAATCTTAACACAAATCATATATTCTAACTCGTGGGGTTATGGGTGATCGGGGTTTGGTCCGAGCCTCGTGTTTGGACCAAGCGGGCCCGGGGTCAAATTTCAGAATCTTAGGAAGAATGCTTTGAAATAAATAATTAGGCTATGGGTTTGATTTATTGATCCATTATTGATATACTTGGGTTGATTATGTCTAGATAGTACTGTTCTGGAGTCGGATTCTAAAGGAAAGGCTGTGATCGAGGCTTGACTTGCAATTTTTGGAGCTTAGGTAAGTGTTTGGCTTTACCTCAGCTTGAGGGATTAGGTATAGAGTCTTATTTGCTATGTGCAACTCATGTCCAACGTATAGGCGTGGTGACGAGTGCCTATGCGTTGCGGTCAAGTATGCCCGTGAGTCAATTGTGATGAAATTTGCTATGTTCTTAATATTCCCCGCACTATGAGTAAATTATGAATTAAAAGTGATACTTGATGTTGTTTCATGACGTGGAGAGTTATTGAGTTATTTGTTCCAGTTGAGGCTTACACTGTTGAAATTGTATTACTGATGCGAGGTTGGTTATAGCTGAGACCCTTGTCGGGCATTTGTTGATGTTGTAAATGATGATTTCTCCTTGCCGGAACAATAGAATTGTATTGAATATTTCCATGCACTTGAGACTTCGTGTTGTTGACTTTCATATTATTATTTCCTTGTGTTTTTTTTATTCGTCGCAGGAGGGGACATGCCGTGTTGACTGAGTGTTATTATATTATATATGCACGAGGGGACATTCCAGGCCGAGTGATTGTGAGGTTATGCACGAGGGGACATTCCGTGCCGAGTGACTGTGACGTTATGCACGAGGGGACATGCCGTGCCTTTCCTGTTCATTATATGTTTGAGAAGATATATTTCTGTCTTGTCTATACGTTTCATTTATTACCATGTACTGTTGTGTTAGCATACTATTACCCTATCTCCCGAGCATGTTCTCCCCGTATCTGTCTTACTTGCTTATTTCTGTTGCCATTTTTCCTTCTATTATATAAAATTGCACAAGCACATATGTACTGTTGGTCCTAGCCTCGTCACTACTTCGCCGAGGTTAGGCTCGACACTTACTCAGTACATGGGGTCGGTTGTACTGATGCTACACCTGCACTTCTTTATGTTGTGCAGACTACGAAGCCGGACCCGGAGATCACTGACGATCGGACCATCTCATTCAGTCACACAGGAGACTCGAGGTAGACCCGCAGACGTTCGTGGGCCTTGACGTCACCTTCTACTTTCCACTTTCAGCTCTGTCTTACTTTGTATTTCAAAGACAGTCTTATGTACTTATTTCGGACCTTTTGTTTGTAGTAATCTCTTAGATAGTCCGTGAGTATGTGACACCAGTTCTGGGATTTGTTTATGGGTTTTATTTCGAAAAAGTGCCATGTTGTATTTTGGGTTATTGTGTTAAATTTTATATGGTGGGCCATCGAAGCCTTGGTTATCTTGTTCGTATTTATTGTTAAAAAGTTTTATTTAGTTCAAACGTTGGCTTGTCTAGCGTGTTCAACGTTAAACGCAGTCATGGCCCGAAGGTGGGATTTTTGGGTCGTGACATTAGGCATTATCCATGCTCAATATATTATTTGAACTCAGTCGTAGAAGTTATTGTACATGTTTACCTCGGTCTCTATTACTTTGTAAAGGGGGAATGCCTTGGCCTCTTGATTTATGTAACGACCCGGTCGGTCGTTTCGAGATTTATAGCCATGTTTCCCCCCTTTTCTCCTTATTTATGTGTTGTTAAACTATGTTGAGTTGTATTGAGTTGGTAGGTTTAGGTTCGTAGTAGTTTTGGAGTGAAATGAACAATTACCCCCTTAATTAGAAAGCTAAGTTAGGAAAGTCGACCGGAAATTTTTCTTATGAGTAAACGAATTCGGATTTTGATTGTTATGATTAAGTTAGCTTTGTAGGGTTGTTTTGGATTTAGGAGTGTGTCTAGAATACAATTTGGAGGCCCCTAGCTCATGTTATAGCCATTTAACGAAAACTAGAAATCTAAAGGCTAAATATTCCAAAGTTTGACCACGGATTTGACTTTATTGATATCGGACTCGGATTGAGATACCGAAAATTTTAATAGCTATGTTATGTCAATTATGACTTGTGTGCCAAATTTGAAGTCATTCCGGAATCATTTGATATGTTTCGCCACAAGTTTTTGTAAATTGAAAAGTTGAAGCTCATAAGTCCGAATCGAGGTATGAATTCTAGTTTCGACATTGCATGGAATAATTTGAAACCCCGAGTAAGTCCATATGATGTTTTAGGACTTGTTTTTATAATTGGTTGAGGTCTCGAGGGCCTCGGGACGACTTCGGATGGTTAACGAAATTTAACTTGGACATTTCAACAATGTTTCGACGCCGTTTCTTTAAGAATAAGTGGTACCACACTAAGAAAATGAGCTTCAAATTCAGTTTCGATTGAAGCATTAGATCCGTATCAAAATTTCGGAGCCATAGCAAAAGGAATCGTCGAATTTGGACATCGTATGAGAGAGTAATGCATATTTTCGTGACGGGCAAAAATAATTTATGTCGACAGCGCCAAGGGTAGCGCGGGGCGCTTGGATTTTGTTTTGCTACTGGAATCAGAGCCACAGGCAGCGCCTGGCGCCTGAAGCGTAAAACTCTATAAAATGAGGGTTTTTGCCCATTTTGACAAAAATAAAGTTGGGGGAGCTCGATTTGGGCGATATTCAGAGGGGTTTTCACGAATTTGAACGAGGTAAGTGTTCTTTATCCTAAATCCTTTATAGATCATGATTCCATACCCATTTATATCATGAATCCATGAATTTATGGAAGAAAAAAATGGATTTTTATCAAATCTTCCAATAATATAAATTTAAGATTTGAAAGCCAATCCGATGTCGGAATTCGACAATTTTTGTATGGGTTGAACTGGTATCAGAACAGGTGTTAGGATTTTGTGAGTTTCGTTTTATTTCAAGACATGGGCCCGAGGGGCCGAGTTTTGGCCAATTTTGGATTTTGGCCTAATTATGTAGTTTTTATTGCGGAATTCGATTCCTTAGCCTATGTTGATAGTAGTATTCTTGTTTTGGTTAGATTTTGAGCTTTTGGAGACCGAGTCTAGAGACAGGAGCATCACGAAGTAGGATTTTACGTTGTCGAGGTAAGTAACAGTTTTAACTCTGGCTTTGAGGGTATGAACCCGAAGAAATTGATATCATGTGATTGTTTGGTGGTGATACCCATGCTAGGTGACGGGCGTGTGGGTGTGCATCGTGAAGGATTGAGACTTGGTCCGTCCCGTGAGGCTGTGAGTCCTAATGTCTATTATCTGTGATTTTGTGTTTACTTGTTGTTGAACTTGTTTGCCTTCATGTTAGAGATCATGTTTAGGCATTATCCATGCTCAATATATTATTGAACTCAGTCGTAGAAGTTATTGTACATGTTTACCTCGGTCTCTATTACTTTCTAAAGGGGGAATGCCAGGCCTCTTGATTTATGTAACGACCCGGTCGGTCATTTCGAGATTTATAGCCAAGTTTCCCCCCATTTCTCCTTATTTATGTGTTGTTCAAATATGTTGAGTTGTATTGAGTTGGTAGGTTTGGGTTCGTAGTAGTTTTGGAGTGAAATGAACAGTTACTCCCTTAATTAGAAAGTTAAGTTATGAAAGTCGACCGAAAATTTTGCTTATGAGTAAACGAATTCGGAATTTGATTGTTATGATTTAGTTAGCTTTGTAGGGTGGTTTTGGATTTAGGAGTATGTCCAGAATACAATTTGGAGGCCCCTAGCTCATGTTATAGCCATTTAACGAAAACTAGAAATCTAAAGGCTAAATATTCCAAAGTTTGACCACGGATTTGACTTTATTGATATCGGACTCGGATTGAGATACCGGAAATTTTAATAGCTCTGTTATGTCAATTATGACTTGTGTGCCAAATTTGAAGTCATTCCGGAATCATTTGATATGTTTCGCCACAAGTTTTTGTAAATTAAAAAGTTGAAGCTCATAAGTCCAAATCGAGGTGTGAATTGTAGTTTCGACATTGCATGGAATAATTTGAAACCCCGAGTAAGTCCATATGATATTTTAGGACTTGTTTTTATAATTGGTTGAGGTCTCGAGGGCCTCGAGACGACTTTGGATGGTTAACAAAATTTAACTTGGACATTTCAACAATGTTTCGACGCCGTTTCTTCAAGAATAAGTGGTACCACACTAAGAAAATGAGCTTCAAATTCAGTTTCGATTGAAGAATTAGATCTGTATCGAAATTTCGGAGCCATAGCAAAAGGAATCATCGAATTTGGACATCGTATGAGAGAGTTATGCATATTATCGTGACGGGGAAAAATAATTTCTATCGCCAGCGCCAAGGGTAGCACGGGGCGCTCTTCAGGGTGCTTGGATTTTGTTTTTCTACTGGAATCAGCGCCACAGGCAGCGCCTGGCGCCTAAAGCGTAAAACTCTATAAAACGAGGGGTTTTGCCCATTTTGACAAAAATAAAGTTGGGGGAGCTCGATTTGGGCGATTTTCAGAGGGGTTTTCACGAATTTGAACGAGGTAAGTGTTCTTTATCCTAAATCCTTTATAGATCATGATTCCATACCCATTTATATCATGAATCCATGAATTTATGGAAGAAAAAAATGGATTTTTATCAAATCTTCCAAAAATATAAATTTAAGATATGAAAGCCAATCCGATGTCGGAATTCGACAATTTTTGTATGGTTGAACTGGTATCGGAACGGGTGTTCGGATTTTGTGAGTTTTGTTGTATTTCAAGACATGGGCCCGGGGGGCCGAGTTTTGGCCAATTTTGGATTTTGGCCCAATTATGTAGTTTTTATTGCGGAATTCGATTCCTTAGCCTATGTTGACAGTAGTATTCTGGTTTTAGTTAGATTTTGAGCTTTTGGTGACTGAGTCCAGAGACGGGAGCATCCCGAAGTAGGATTTTACGTTGTCGAGGTAAGTAACAGTTTTAACTCTGGCTTTGAGGGTATGAACCCGAAGATATTGATATCATGTGATTGTTTGGTGGTGATACCCATGCTAAGTGACGGGCGTGTGGGTGTGCACCGCGAAGGATTGAGACTTGGTCCGTCCCGTGAGGCTGTGAGTCCTAATGGCTGTTATCTGTTGTTTTGTGTTTACTTGTTGTGGAACTTGTTTGCCTTCATGTTAACGATCATGTTTAGGCTTTATCCATGCTCAATATATTATTTGAACTCAGTCGTAGAAGTTATTGTACATGTTTACCTCGGTCTCTATTACTTTCTAAAGGGGGAATGCCTTGGCCTCTTGATTTATGTAACGACTTGGTAGGTCGTTCCGAGATTTATAGCCATGTTTCCCCCCATTTCTCCTTATTTATGTGTTGTTCAACTATGTTGAGTTGTATTGAGGTTGTAGGTTTGGGTTCGTTGTAGTTTTGGAGTGAAATGAGCAGTTACTCCCTTAATTAGAAAGCTAAGTTAGGAAAGTCAGCCGGAAATTTTTCTTATGAGTAAACGAATTCGGAATTTGTTTGTTATGATTTAGTTAGCTTTGTAGGGTGGTTTTGGATTTAGGAGTGTGTCTAGAATACAATTTGGAGGCCCCTAGCTCATGTTATAGTCATTTAACAAAAACTAGAAATCTAAAGGCTAAATATTCCAAAGTTTGACCACATATTTGACTTTGTTGATATCGGACTCGGATTGAGATACCGAAAATTTTAATAGCTCCGTTAAGTCAATTATGACTTGTGTACCAAATTTGAAGTCATAATCATTTGATATGTTTCGCCACAAGTTTTTGTAAATTGAAAAGTTGAAGCTCATAAGTCTGAATCGAGGTGTGAATTGTAGTTTCGACATTGCTTGGAATAATTTGAAACCCCAAGTAAGTACATATGATGTTTTAGGACTTGTTTTTATAATTGGTTGAGATCTCGAGGTCCTCGGGACGACTTCGGATGGTTAACGAAATTTAACTTGGACATTTCAACAATGTTTCGACGCCGTTTCTTCAAGAATAATTGGTACCACACTAAGAAAATGAGCTACAAATTTAGTTTCGATTGAAGCATTAGATCCGTATCAAAATTTCGGAGCCATAGCAAAAGGAATCGTCGAATTTGGACATCGTATGAGAGAGTTATGCATATTTTCGTGACGGGGAAAAATAATTTCTATCGCCAGCGCCCAGGGTAGCGGGGGGCGCTGTTCAGGGCGCTTGGATTTTGTTTTGCTACTGGAATCAGCGCTACAGGTAGCGCCTGGCGCCTGAAGCGTAAAACTCTATAAAACGAGGGTTTTTGGCCATTTTGACAAAAATAGAGTTGGGGAGCTTGATTTGGGTGATTTTCAGAGGGGTTTTCACGAATTTGAACGAGGTAAGTGTTCTTTATCCTAAATCCTTTATAGATCATGATTCCATACCCATTTATATCATGAATGCATGAATTTATGGAAGAAAAAAAATGGATTTTTATCAAATCTTCCAAAAATATAAATTTAAGATTTGAAAGCCAATCCGATGTCGAAATTCGACAATTTTTGTATGGTTGAACTGGTATCGGAACGGGTGTTCGGATTTTGTGAGTTTCATTGTATTTCAAGACATGGTCCCGGGGGGGGGGGGCGAGTTTTGGCCAATTTTGGATTTTGGCCTAATTATGTAGTTTTTATTGCAGAATTCGATCCTTAGCCTATGTTGATAGTAGTATTTTGTTTTTGGTTAGATTTTGAGTTTTTGGAGACCGAGTCCAGAGACGGGAGCATCCCGAAGTAGGATTTTACGTTGTCGAGGTAAGTAACAGTTTTAACTCTGGCTTTGAGGGTATGAACCCGAAGAAATTGATATCAGGATTGTTTGGTGGTGATACCCATGCTAGGTGACAGGCGTGTGGGTGTGCACCGCGAAGGATTGAGACTTGGTCTATCCAGTGAGGCTGTGAGTCCTAATGACTATTATTTGTGGTTTTGTGTTTACTTGTTGTTGAACTTGTTTGCCTTCATGTTAGAGATCATGTTTAGGCTTTATTCATGCTTAATATATATTTGAACTCAGTTGTAGAAGTTTTTGTACACGTTTGCCTCGGTCTCTATTACTTGCTAATATGTTGTGATACTTGATGTGGGTTGTGTCCCCTTATTTGTTGATGATGATGAGCCTAGTGAAGTACATGATTTAGTGAGACTTATGGCCTGGTTGTGAGGATATTAATACCATAGTGCGTGAGCTGTCCGCGTAGCACTTGAGCTGTCTGTGCGGGTCCAGGTATTGATACCATAGCGCGTGAGCTGTCCGTGTGGATCCAGGTATTGATATTATGGCACGTGAGTCCGTACTTAGAGCATATTATGGTACGTGAGCTATCCGTGCCTAGATCTTGGGCTTTGGGATCCCCTCCGGAGTTGAGTGTATTGAGTGTTGATTGCTGAGTGCGAGTGATGAGTGAAGAAGTGACACTACTGTGAGATAGTATTTATTTGTGTGGTTGCTGCATTTATCTGTTAAGTTTATTTGTGGAATTTACAGAGTTATGGAATTTAAATGTTTATTCCTGTTATTTGTTTTAAATTGTGAAAATAAATAAATGGACTGTTTTACTTAGCTCGTCACTACTACTCAGTTCCTTAGTTATTTCTGGTACTACTGAGTCGGTGGTACTCATACTATGCCCTATATGTGCAGATCCAGGTGAGTTGGAAGGCGGCGATCGTTGAGTTCTACCCGGCTATCTGTGGAGACTGCAAGATAGTTGTTAGCATTCGCAGGACTTTGTTACTCCTTTTGACATTTCTTCTTTTGGACAGTTTATATATCTTAGCTCATAGTTTTAGACGCTCATGACTTAGTGACACCCTGATGTTTGGGACTCGTTTTCGCACTTTATATTAATATTATTTAGAGTTGATTTAGTTTATGAAAACTTTAAATGTCGATATTGTTTTATTAAATTCTTAAAATCAATTAATAGTAATATTTCGAGAAGTAGGCTTTCCTAGTAACACGATATGCGCCATCACGACCATGTATCGATTTTGGGTCGTGACAATTTATTCACAGAGCAGTTTCCTAGATGGCAAGGGTAGTACTAAAGTAATCAAAAGACATAAGTTAGGAAAATGATAAGTGCATCAGTCAACATTCGAGGAAGAATGTTCCAGGGGGGGGGGGGGGGNTACACCCCATATTTTCGTACGTGGGAGTCCGCCATAATTAAATTGATATAAGCTCGGAAATGAGATGTAACATTCCGCATTTTCGTACGTTAAAGTTTCGTTGTAAGCTAATCGACGTAAGTTAGGGATGTGATTATTTTGAGATTAAAAGCATTATGCTATTTCAAAACAAGTGATGAGTAAATTCGTGAAGGTGAGAGGGTAAGCAAATCAAAGAAAATGAGTTCTCATCAAAGTATGACATGTTGGGATAAAATACGGCCCAAGCTAAAATACCCGGTATTTATGTACTAGTTCCATACAAGGTACCACATGACCATGATAGTAGGGTACATAAAGTGTGCTAAAAGTGAGTAGTATTTTATGTAATGTGAGATAATTCTTAATTATATGGAAAATTGGGTAATTAATGATGTTTAGGGGAATATTAGATAATTAATTTTAACACTTGGATAGGCTTTAATCCCCTGCCCCCCAAAATGTGGCAGCAAGCCACCCTAGGATATATGATTCTTACGTCATGGGGATTATGTGGCAAGATTAAGAATATGTGGTTAAGCCACCACATAATGTGGGGCCCACATCAATTCTAACAAAAGTCATCTCTAAATTAAAGAGATGCATATGTAATGTAAGATTTCATAAGTATCTTCATCAAAGATTAGCAATTCAACAAGATTCTCATGGTATCTTCAATGAGATTAGCAATTCAACAAGATTTCATAACATCTTAAGCAACGTGAGATTTTACAATTTTAAGGGAGTACAGTGCAACCTTTTTCAAGAATATCATACACATTTTCCCCTACTTCGGTTCACCGATTCTTGTTGTCGCAATCAACGTGTGTTAAAGGGATTGTCAAGAGAATCAGTTCAGGTATGTTAAGGCTATCCTTTCTTTGGCATGATCCAAACGACATGAACGAAACGAGCAAATCCACAACTTTCATAAATGACTCTATTCATAGAAGTATTAGAGGTGCCTATGTTATTGAATTTTCATGTGTCTTATTACATCTTATGTTAAGGGATCTCAGAAAAATACGTAAGTTGAAAAAATGTTTACTTCATGATATTACTCAAAGGCATAATGGTCTTATGACATTCCGAGAGATTTTATTGACATACTTCTTATGCATTGAATTCATTTATACATGTACATTGACCCATGACCAGACGGAGTTATATACGCGTATATATTTATAATATATGTATATGGGATATGGGAAAACGTTACGGCGTTATACACGCACCACCACCTAATCAGCTGGTATTCGTTGATGATTTGCCCATAGTGGTCGAGATGATATGATGAGATGCCCTCAGAGGCTTGATGATTTTATGAACACATATACACATGCTTGGTATGACATTAATACGCATATGCATGACATTGTAATATTAAATGATTCATCGAGTTATTCAGATATACATGTGGAGTCTTTTACTCCATGTTTCTCTCATGTCTATTGTTTATTGATTTTAATTCCTTACATACTCGGTAAATTATCAGTACTAATGTCCCTTTGCTTGAGAATGCTGCATTTTATGCCCGCAAGGTCCCGATAGACAGGTTGAGAGTCCTCCAAGTATGCTATCAGCTCAGCGGAAGATGTTGGTGCGCTCCATTTGCTCCGGAGTTGCTTATTTGGTTAGTATGATTTAGACATCTTTTGATTGGTATGTCGGGGCCCTGTCCTATCCTTATGACATTTATGTAGTCTTAGAGGCTTATAGACATATCTCATGTATATGAAATATTGTATGGCCTTGTCGGCCTTTGTTCAGTGTACGAGTGATTATTTTGGCCTTATAGGCATGTACGTCATATATATAAGTCAGTATATTAGGTTGGATGGTTTTATGTCGAGTGTTCTCTCATGTTTTATTCTTGTTACCTCATACGGCCCTTCTGGCCCATTTACCCATGTTGATGTAATAAGAAAGATATGTTACGTTGGTACTCGATTGAGCAAGGGCACCGGGTGCCCATCGCGGTCCATCGGTTTGGCTCGTGACACATTAATCTTTAAATCTTATAACCATATAATTAGTTGATCCAACTACCACCATTTTCCAAAGACTTATCCCACCTTCATTTTAAAATAATTTATAACTTCCAACATCACATGTATGACCATCCATCCACACTCAACCAACAAAATTTCATCAAATAATCGCCTCTCAATCTCTACAATAATTATGCATTTAAATTGGGAACTTATGGCTTTCAATCACCATACCAAGAGTTCCAATACTTAATTCATACTAATATTCCCATAATAAATCAATATATGTAAGTCTAAGGGTGTAGGGTTACCTTTTGGAAGAAATCTTGCAAAACCCTCATTTGAATTCTTGAATTGATGGAATGAAACACCAAATTAGTAGGGATTACTCACCTTGAATATGCGAGGAGTTGGAGGACTTGAGAGAGTGGAAAAGAGCTCCAAAATCCACCCAAATGAAGTGGGGGAAAATAACCCCCGAAGGTCTTATACCAAAACTGGATCGGGTTCCAAAACAAAACCCAGGATTTTCACAGCCACGCGCATGGGGCGCCGCGGTAGTGAAAATGTTTCTAGAAATTAAATTTTGAAGTGTTCTGAATATTTGCACAGCCACGCCGCATGGGGCGGCGCGGTAGTGTAAAATTCTGCCAGCTTTTGGTAATTGGACCATAATATTTTGTAGGAGTGTCCGAATGACGAACGGTTTGAAGCGTTACAAACTACATTCCAAGATATTTCAGTTAATAGATTGTGAATCACATATATCCTTATATATATGTGAATATGATTGTCCAAAGTTTGGTTTTGTGCGTACTCATTTGGAACTTTAGTCTATCATGCAATTTTCCAACTTGACTTAGACTTAGGACTCTCCTTAGACCCCACATCACTTGTAATATGCCTCGTACACTTATTATCATATACAATCGATATCGATCATATTAACAGTCCTTATCTACACACAAAATGATATAATTAGCATACAACGACTTTCTTAATAGTGCTTAAGTACTTCAAAATTTTCCGGTGTGTTACAATCTCCCCCACTTAGGATCATTCGTCCTCGAATGAGAAGTAGAGTCCATCCCCAAACACATAACATAACTTATCTCTTCTTCGCATATCTCAATCTCCCAATTTTACTAACTCCCAAACATTTCAGAAATTTCGGCAAAGTCTCCCTGGTAATTGGGCCTATTCACTTGCTAGAGTAACACCAAAACAACTCCTAACTAAAAAAAACAAAACCCAAAGAAGAACCACAATGTATATATCAATAACACTAATCTAAGAATTATAAGAACTGCATTATTATAATGATATCCGGACATGAAACACATCATATGTATGCCATAACCACATCTCCGGTCTTGATAGTTGTCATAATCGATTACAACGTTGCCAATAAATCTCATGTTAACAAAATCTCGTTTCAAACCTCCACTTTATTAACAACGAGACACGAGACCTCATAATTATTTTCCCGAATTAACGAGTCACATTTAACGCCACCTAGGAACTCACCTCGTAGGCTAAAACTCAATAATTACAACATGATTTGGCAAAATATGCACAATAACACATAAAAGAATTATAAAATAAGCCTAGAAAGCATGAGTCCCTATTAATACTATAGTACAAATTTTAATTTCACAAAGGAAAATATTAAAATCATAAGCTTTTATTCATCTCTAGGACCTCGTCCTTATAAAACCTCCACCACGGCTTGTAGCCCGGTTTAAATATCTCCCATCATATAAAAATGCGAGGATCTTTTCACGACCCAAAATCCTATGAAAGGTCGTGATGGCACTGGACACCTCTGTCAGGCAAGCCAACAGTAAAAATTAATTAAATTTCTATTTAAGTGTTTTGAAATCATTACTTTTCATTACATTATCTAATAATCAATAAATTTTACTGAGTAAAGAACGATGCCTTAACAAATTTAATTAACAAGTAAATCCCAAAGTCATCCCAGAACCCGGTGTCACAAGTGCATGAGCAATTTCTAGGAAACAAATGTAATACAATAACTGTCCGGAATACAAATTGGACAGAAAAGAAAATACAATACTCTGAAAGAGACTCTGTTGGCTGCGGGCCGTCTCGAGGGATGCATCTCACCTAAGTCACCGAACCGACCACACCGCTATGCCCACAAGGCCACAGTCCATACCGGTACTTATACATCAAAATGTACAGCAAGTGTAGTATGAGTACGAAAACAACGCGTACCCAGTAAGTATCCCGCCTAACCTCGAAGAAGTAGTGGCGAGAGATCGACTACGACACTTACTAGCTGTCCAATAATATCAGGTACAGTAACGAAATGAATAAATATGAAACAAAGTAAATATATAAAACAAACAAGTATAAATTACACGGTACGATCCCCTCCTTACAATTCACTCAGCTCTAAATTAGAAAATTCCTTCTGTAACGAAAACATATACATAGATACAGGGGGGTTTCATCAAAGAGGTTGTTATACTTCAATTAAGGGAAAAACCCTCAGATACACTGGCTTTTAGCCAAATATTATGCGTGATTCAATGAGGATAATATATATATAGGAAATGCCGAGGCGTACAGCCCGATCCAACATAAAAGTAAATTGTGCACTACCGAAGGGTCGAACGACGCGGACTGTAGATGCATCTATTAACTTGCCGAGGCGAACGACCCGCTCCCATGACAGTGTGGTACATAAATCCTACCGAGGAGAACGTCCCGATCCCATAAGAGTGTGGTAGGAGGACTTACCCCACTCGTGAATCATACATGCGACGCGGTTACACATAGATTTCTCGAGTTATTAAAGTATTCTTCCATTTCTTTTCAAAAAACATGATCTTTCAGTGAAAACTTTCAAGATTCTCATTTTTATAACAATTTTCGATTCCTTTCAAAAATATTTAATAAGTATGCTCAATCTAGCTTCTTCTCAAAGCAAACAATTGCACGACCCAAAAATCCAACCTTCGGGCCATGACTGCGTCTAACGTTGAACGTGTTAGACAAGCCAACGTTGGAACTAAATAAAACTTATTAACAACAATTACGAACAAGATAACCAAGGCTTCGATGGCCCACCATATAAAATTTAACACAATAACCCAAAATACAACATAGCACTTTTTGAAATAAAACCCATAAACAAATCCTAGAACTGGTGTCACATTCTCACGGACTATCTAAGAGATTACTACAAACAAAAGGTCTGAAATAAGTATATAAGACTGTCTTTGAAATACAAGGTAGACAGAGCTGAAAGTGGAAAGTAAAAGGTGACGTCAAGGCCCACGAACGTCTGCGGGTCTACCTCGAGTCTCCTATATGGCTGAATGAGAGAAATCATCATTTACAACATCAACAAATGCCCGACAAGGGTCTCAGCTATAACCAACCTCGCATCAGTAATACAATTTCAACAGTGTAAGCCTCAACTGGAACGAATAACTCAATAACTCTCCACGTCATGAAACAACATCAAGTATCACTTTTAATTCATAATTTACTCATAGTGCGGGGAATATTAAGAACATAGCAAATTTCATCACAATTGACTCACGGGCATACTTGACCGCAACGCATAGGCACTCGTCACCACGCCTATACGTTGGACATGAGTTGCACATAGCAAATAAGACTCTATACCTAATCCCTCAAACTTAGGTTAAGCCAAACACTTACCTCGGCTCCAAAAATTGCAAGTCAAGCCTCGATCACAGCCTTTCCT
>ML294540.1:0-62493 GCA_005239495.1 Nicotiana undulata
AAAGATCATTAAATCAGTTTCAAAGAATAGTAACGATTGGAAAATCAGTTAGAAATCAATTGAATATGATAAATCTTAAGTTATTATGCAATTTAAATGATAGCAGTAATAATAGAGTTGGAAAGAAAGCATTATGTAGAAAGAAATAAGGAACTTCAGTGAAAATATCCCGTGCACGCGCTCGTCACCTCACGTACACGGGGTTTTTATAGGAAAAACCAGTAAAAATGCCTAAGGGAGATTCCCCAACACAGAGTTAGGCAAGCCACTTACCTCAACTGTGCAAATCAACCGCTAATCACTCTCTTGCCACGAGTATCCAACTCCGGGTGGCCCAAATCTATTCAATTCTATGGGATAACGTAAATATAAATTTAAGAAATCAAAATAACTAATTAATTCAGAACTAATACGTGAAATTAGAAAATTTGACCAAAACGCCCCTCGGGCCCACGTCTCAGAATCGGGAAAAATTTATATTTTCTGAACCCTTGTTCGCTCACGAGTCTAACCATATGAAAATCTCTCAAATCGGAGGTCAATTACCCAATCAAAACCCCAAAATTAGGTCTAAGAAGTTTCTTCCATTTTCCCCAAATTTTAACTCAAAATCATGAATTTAAGGGTGGGATTTAAGATTAGGAATGCGGAAATTAACCTATGGTGGTAGAAAATCACTTACCTCGATTACCCACGTGAAAATCTTCTCAAAGATCGCCCCTCCCGAGCTCCCACAACTCAAAAATGGTGAAATAACATAACCCTCGAATTCTTAAAATATGAACATATTAAGGTGTATAAAGTGTGCTAAAGTAAGTAGTATTTTAAGTAATTTGAGATAATTCTTAATTAAGCATGTAATTGATTAATTACCGGATAACAGGACATTACCTAATTACCTAATAAGTGGGTAAAGATTAATAATCCCCACCCCAACTTCCCACGTGGCAGTAGACCACAATTAAGATATATGACTAAGTAGTCATATAAGCTTAGTGTCTAAAGTGAGCAACGTGTAAGTTTAATACACTGAATAGGTTTTTGGTCTCTTAAAGCTTGGTCTCTTTACAAGCTTAGTTCATTTTTGAGTCAGAGAATAAAAGATGAATTAAAAGGTGAATACAAGCTTAGTTCATTTCTTTCTAATTCATAGTAGTGAAGAACAAAACGCTAACTCCATACAAAAAAAAGGCCTCCAACGATACTTTGCAAACAATTCAAACGAGAATTGTTAAAACCGTAGAAACATAAAATTTTACAGTTCTAAAGGAGTGCGGTACAATCTTTTCCAAGGATATTATACGGATTTTTTCCCTACTCCAGGTATGTTAAGGCTATCATTTCTTTCTTTTGGCATGATCCGTACGATACAGAAGAAACGATCAAACGCACGGTTTCATAAATTACTCTATTCATAGAAATATTAGGGTGTCTATATTCTTGATTCCCCATGTGAATTATTATTATCTTATGTTCATGGGTCCCAGAAAAATACGTATTTGACAATGTTTATCCGAAAGTCATATTGAATTTTATGGCATTCTGAGAAAATCTTATTAACATATTTCCTATGCATTTATACATGTACATTGACCCATGACTCAGACGGTGTTATATACGTGTATATATGTATGTATATATATATGTATATGGGATATGAGAAAGGTTATGGCGTTATATACGCACCACCACCTGATCAGCTGGTATACGTTGATGATTTGCCCATAGTGGCCGAGATGATATGATGGGATGCCCTCAGAGGCTTAATGATGTTATGAACACATGTACCCATGCACGACATGACATTCTTACGCATATGCATAACACCATAAGTATTTCATGATTTACAGAGTTATCCAGACTTACAGGTTGAGTCATTTAATCTATATTTCTTCCATGTCAGTTTTGTACTTATTTACGTGCCTTACATACTTGGTACATTATTTGTACTGACGTCCATTTTGCTTGGGGACACTACGTTTCATGCCCGCAGGTCCCAATAGACAGGTCGAGAGCCCTCCAAGTAGGCTATCATCTCAGCGGAAGATGTTGGTGCGCTCAATTTGCTTCGGAGTTGCTTGTTTGGTTAGTATGATTTAGACGTGTATTGTTTGATATGGCAGGATTCTGTCACGACCTTTATGGAAATTATGTATTCTTAGAGGCTTGTAGACGGATGTCATGTACGTAAAAGATTGTATGGCCTTGTCGGCCCATGTTCAGTACACGAGTGGTTATTTTTGTCCTATAGGCCCGTACTTCTTATGTATAAGTTTGTATTCCCTCATGCTTGACTCCGATTTATTTACCTATGATAGAATGATATGAAAGATACGTTACATTGGTACTCGGTTGAGTAAGGTATCGGGTGCCCACCGCGGAGCATCAGTATGGGTCGTGACAAAAGTGGTATCAGAGTAGTTCTGTCCTAGAGAGTCTACAAGTCGTGTCTAGTAGAGCCTTATTTATGGGTGTGTCATGGACCACACTTATAAGAAGGAGGCTACGGGGAATTTAGGACTGTCACTCTTTCTTCTTACTCTAGATCATGTGGTAGAGCTCAGTTATAAGAACTTAATTTCCTAAATTCTATCTTATTCATAATACGACGATGCCTACATCCAGAAAGACAATTGGTAAGAGATATAGGTGTGGAACAGTTGAGTCATAGGAACTCAATTTTTGCATCATTCTTATGATGGATAAATATGAGGTATGCAGCAAATCATGTGTATACTACGATGTGTAAGATTCTTAATAAGGATCCCTAAGGCAAGAATGCCTATCCACTCTTACGGTAAAAAGGAATAAGGAGGGAGACACAAGTTTCAACAAGTAAAACAAGCAAGGTGAAGAAGGGTACGAGGAACCTAATTAACGAAGATTATCAGTATAACAGTTCCAGAAGAGAAATATAAGCATTGTAAGTTACCGTCAATAGTAATAGAAGTATGTATAATTGGCCACACCCATCTCAGTTATACCCTATTGGGGGCCAACGGGTGTAGATTAAGAAAAGGACGGGATATCAGGATCCGGCTGGGGTTAGAGTAACCCAAAATGGTGAATGGATTATTTGTGTTAGTTGACATTTCTGAAGGATATTGAAAATGTGCTAATAGATCTCCTTGTGAGACACCCAGATGGCGCACTCTAAAATAGTACAACTAGATATGAGTACTATAAAGATAGAACCTGGAAGCCTTGAAAGGATAAATATTACCTTAGTGTGGTTCGTGTCTCTAGTAGAGCGAGAACGTTAAGCAGCCCGAAGAGCCACTGGATGGAGCAAAATGAGAGCTAAAAGCGAAAGAATGTCCTGTTGAAGTTTTCACGAGAAAGGAATAGGTAGAAATATTAGCAGAGTAATAAGAAGGGAGATAAGGAAGAATTATGAGTGAGATGTGATATATGATGATAACGGTAGATCAAAACGATGACGGTATTACCGGGTCCATAGTCAGGTGAAGGAAGAGACAAGAAGTGATAGACCTCAGGACAACAAAAGAGTATAGGCCATAAAGTCATAACCTCATTTCAAGGAATAAGTTCGTGACTCTAACGTGATTACCAAAAGGAAAAGGTAACCCCCAAAAATAATAGAAATCAATATGGGCTGGTGAACAGGACAAACTAAACATGAATTAGAGACTGAGCGATTTGATAACGGTCAGCATCATGAGAATTTCAGATGGCGTTCTGATGATAATAGAATGGACAACATAAGAAGATTCATGAGAAATTTAGAGAGTGGTCATTCAGGAAAACGCTTCCCTAAAGCAAGCAATGTGAGGAAAGTTAAGCTTAAGGGATTGTTTGTGGCAGTTACACTAAGTGCCGCCCTCGCGAGTAAGGAGTTTTTTATCCTTGGTACAGAAGGATTACCGCAAGGCGAGTAAGGGTCATCGATGATGTGAAAGGACGCCAAAGAAAGGAAAAACATCTATAGGCAGGTCGTCGCAGCTCCAACTCTTAGTACTCCCCTAAAGGTGGAATATGGAATAATGTGGCATTAAGCCAAAATTAAGTGGTTCTAGTAACTATGGAATGGTAAAGGAAGAATGCGATAAAATGAGAAAAGAATGATATTGCACTTATTTAAATCCTACAGATATGCTATGATTCTAGAACATTATGCAAGCACGACGTCAAGGAAAGGAAGTAAGAGTTCCTACCCAGGATGTTTACTAATAGATAAGAAGCCAGTACACGAGGTAATTTAAGACAAAGGAAATAACCCAAGGAAGATTACACGGAATATGGATATGAGAATGGGCCGACGAGTAGTTAGTAGTTGATTCAGGAAAAGCCTAGTTATGGCTAGACCAGAGGATACAGACAAATCAATAGATTGTGAAAGATAAACAGAATGAACCCCAACATGGGAAATTCAGCCTCACAGATACGACATCATGGCCTTGAGAAATACTCAGGTAGGATTTGGGGTAGTTAAAGATATCGTACGAGTGTTATGGCAATGAAAGAGAGTCCCATTGGGAAGACAGTCAAAACTTCAATTCGGAAGCAATCGTGCGAGCGCATGGATGTGGAGGTAAGTAACAAAGGATAATTATAGGTAAGTACGAACATCAAGAATTTTGTCGAGTAAGCAATATAACAAGCTGGTAGCTTTACAACCTCCCTAAGTACTAAAACGAAAGACTAGATGAGGGAATAAGGAAGAAGGCTTCAACCTAAGCACAGTAACCTAAAGAGGAAATGGTCTTGTAAAAATAGTATCACAGCAACATTGTATGCACTCCATAAGAAAGTGGCACCTATCGTGGCTAATGAACGGGAAGTAAAAAAAATCAGAAGTGATATTCAAGATCACGTGAGTTGCATGGAATTCAATATTTGTTTGCACTAAGGTAAGCTAAGTATGCACGCAACAAGGGGGCAGGAAGACTAGGAAAAGTAATTGCTTACATTTGAAGAAAGGTGAGAAGGAACGGAAGGAATCCTTCGATTAATAATCCAGAGTTAGTTACGTTATGAACACACTTAAGAGTTCGGAGTTTTATACATGCAACATCTATGTTGGCAATCATAAAGACATAGAAGACTCTGGTATAAGTTGAAAGAAGAATTGAGTCCAGCTCATAGACAAAGGATTGAATTGTTAGAAGATTGAACCCTGAATATTCCATAACGTCCATGAAGGGTTAAAGTAATACCATGAGCCGCAGATCGGAAGATAGCCTAATCCTACATATAGGTTGATAAGAAGGAAGAGGAAACTAAAGAGTTACTTCAACAAAGTAAATCATGAATCTTATTATTGGACCCAGAAAATCATAGAAATCGTGGTTTAGCACGTTACAGGGTCACTCTTAATATCTGAGGTACAAGAGGGATAGTATGTCACGATCCAATTCCGGAGTCGTGATGGCGCCTGTCGTGGAACCAGGCAAGCCACCCATTTTATCGAAGCTAAAGGCACTTACCAATAAAATATCATTTACAACAACAACAACAACAACAACAACAACAACAACAACAACAACAACAACAACAACAACAACAACAACAACAACAACAACAACAACAACAACAACAACAACAACAACAACAACAACAACAACAACAACAACAACAACAACAACAACAACAACAACAACAACAACAACAACAACAACAACAACAACAACAACAACAACAACAACAACAACAACAACAACAACAACAACAACAACAACAACAACAACAACAACAACAACAACAACAACAACAACAACAACAACAACAACAACAACAACAACAACAACAACAACAACAACAACAACAACAACAACAACAACAACAACAACAACAACAACAACAACAACAACAACAACAANNTGAAGTTTTAAACAATATCTGAAACCAAAGTTCAAGTTCTACAACCCCGGATCTAATATGTTCAAAGTAAATACAACTTTCACAGTACCAGTATCAGCCAGAAATAACCATTAGATAGTGTCAGGGGATGAGCCAGGCCACAAACATTCGGTGTACGCCTGCATGCCCGTCACTTGGCACGTGCGTCACCTTAGTTAACATCAATTATCAGATAACTTGGGGTTTCGAACCCTCAGTTCCAAGTTTGGAAACGTTACTTACCTCAAAACTGGCTAAAATACTACTCGGTAGTGCCCTTGCCTCTAAATTCGGCCTCCGAGTGCTCCAAATCTACCAAAAATCATATTTATACCATTATAATATGCTAAGGAATGAAGCCCAATCGAAATTTATCAAAAATAATCAAAAATCCCGAAATTGGTCAAACCCAACTCCCGGGCCCATGTCTCGAAATTCGATAAAATTTACACCACAAGAATCCTCATCCTCCCATTTTGCACCAATTTTTCCCTATAGGCCCGTACTTCTTATGTATAAGTTTGTATTCCATCATGCTTGACTCTGATTTATTTACCTATGATAGAATGATATGAAAGATACGTTACATTGGTACTCGGTTCCGTAAGGTATCGAGTGCCCACCGCGGACCATCGGTTTGGGTCGTGACACGCAGGGTATGTGTACTTTTACCCATCATGGTTGGAAAATAGCATAGCAGGCATAGTCGAACCAGGAGTCGATCGAGGAAACAAAGTCGTAGATAAAGTTGCTGACGTACAGGTGAAATATAACGGACTGCGCAAAAAAGTTCACGAGTCCGAGGCCGAGCATCTGGAACAACACAAGACTGATATGGAACTAATTAATGAATGGAGGGAAATGGCTACTAGATCGAATGAAAGGCTGGAATATCTGGAGCAGGGTGTGATGGAGTTAGAAGGAAAGATGAGGAAAAGAGTCATAGACTGCCAGAATGCTGAGGGTAGCGAAGGAGGACATATAGCTAGGGCATACCTGCTGCTGGACATACGCGACCTGGGGAACCTGATCGACGGAGCCAAGAGAGTCAAGCTTGGAGAAGGTCCCTATGGGACCAAGTAGATTAAGTTTATTTGTTTTAGAATTGCTTTTCGAATGTAACAAGGCCAAGTTCCATTAGAGACTTATTTTATTTATTGTCGTTTTAGATTCGTCTTATTTATTACGTTAATGAAATGAGGCAATTATTGGCATTAAAATTCTCCAAATCTACTTGTCTCTAGGCCTACCTCGGGCACAACGAGGCTCCCAAATTAGGACACGAACTTACATTCCCGCAATATGTGTTTAAATACTGCAAATACTTTTTTCGGAATTCTCACTAACTTGGCTACCTTTTGTTTTTCTTTCTTTTTTATTATTCCCATTCCCCAAGGTTGGTTCGCGCATACTGGCATCATCAACTTACCACACTAGATCCATAGGCCCTCCACCTCCTCCTTCTCCAAGTGTACCAAAAATCAAAGGAAAAGCTAAGATGGACGATATAAGTGGCAGGAAGGACAACACCACACATGCTGAGAATGTGGAAACTTCTGATGGTCGGAGTACTCCGGCACCAAATAATTTGGTTTTGCGGTTTGAACTGAAAATACTTGAGCTACAAGGTGAGCTTGAGCAGTTCCGGAACTTGGAAAACCTCTCCCTCACACTAAACGTCCCAGATATCAACCAACCAAACACCCAAAACACGGTACCTCCTCAGAACACACCCAACCAATGCCCGCAGAATCCTCCCACACCCCACCAATATACAACCCCTCCTCAAAATCCTTTACCCATACCTAGCCCTCCTCAACATCAGCATCTCTCGACTCAATATCCGCAAATCACTATCACACTCCTCAGAATACCCCACAGCCTATCCCCTATCCTCAAAATTCAAACAATGATCCCCATTACACTCAAACTACTGCATTCACCAAAACAACCTCATATACGTGGAAACCTTACCCCACTCCACTCAACCAATCTCATATACACCAGAATCCACCGAGAAGGACCTGCTCATTAAGAACATGGCAGAGGAGCTCAAGAAACTCACAAGTTGAGTTCAAGGCGTTGAAGGAGGCAAAGGACTCGAAGGTATGAACTACGAGGATTTATGCATTCAGCCAGATGTGGAACAACTGGAGGGTTACAAACCTTCTAAGTTCGAAATGTTTGATGGAACAAGTGACCCAAAGGTTAATTTGAGAACCTACTGTGACAAGCTCGTAGGGGTTGGAAAGGACAAAAGGATTCGCATGAAGCTGTTCATGAGAAGCCTTACTGGAGACGCTCTATCTTGGTACATAAAGCAAAATCCCAAGAAATGGGCTAATTAGGTAAGCATGGTGTCAGACTTCATAGATATATTCATATTCAACACGGAAAATGAACCGGATGTCTTCTATATCCAGAATCTCAAGAAAAAGCCAACTGAGACTTTCCGCGAGTATGCTACTCAATGGAGGTCAGAAGCAGCAAAGATCAAGCCGACATTAGATGAAAAGGAGATGAACAAGTTTTTTGTCAGGGATCAGGACCCACAATATTACGAAAGGTTAATGGTCATGGAAAATCACAAGTTCTACGACATCATCAAGCTCGGAGAAAGGATTGAAGAAGGTATCAAAAGTGGAATGGTAACAAATTTTGAAGCACTGCAGGTCACGAAAAAAGCACTACAATCGGGAGGCATATGAAAGAAGAAAGAAGTGGGGGCGGTAATGGTTGCCCAAGGTCCAAAATCTCCATTTGTATACCCAACACCTCCACCCACATACCAACATTCACCTACTAGATATCCTCCACCTGCTACCTCCTACCACACCTATAATACCCAGCCAGCCTATTATCATTCACCTCCAGCTCGTCCAAACTATAAAAAACTTAGGCCCGATTTCGATCGCAAACTACCTAGACAATACACCCTTATTGTTGAACCCATTGATCAGTTGTATGAAATATTAAAGGTTGCTGGATATGTCACCCCTATTCCCACTGTGGCCATGGAAAATTCCTCTCAATGGATCAACACAAACAAGACATGTGCGTTACATTCCGGCATGAAGGGAAATATTATTGATAAATGTCGCACCCTGAAAGACAAGATCCAAACACTAATTGATACCAAGGTCATACAGGGAAAAGAAAACACACCCAATGTCCGCAACAATCCCCTCCCATATCATAGGGGTGAAGGATTCAATGTATGATGAAGAATGGGACCTCGAGTGATCAATCGGGCTTATTCGGAAAAGTGATGACCCTAAGAAGCCTACAGTCATGCTTAATCCAATTGTGTTACAGGTACAGCCACCAGTTGAAGTTGAGATAGCCGCATCGGTCCCATTTGAAGTAGAAGTGACACCACCTGTAGCTACACCCACTCCATTTTAGGTCGAAGTAACCACACCTTTCATTGTGACGGTGGCATCCACACCACCCTTCAGTTCCAACGCCATACCTTGGGATTATGTTGCCAAAGCTAGGAGAAAGGGGAAAGAAAAGATGGAGGAGTCCGGCACTGCACAAGGAATGACTAGAATGGGAAGAATTTACACACCTGAGCATTTAGGAGAGACAAGTAAGCAAGCTGCCAATAAACAACCCATCATTGAAACTGGTCAGGATGACCTTTAGAGGAAAGTAAAAGCAAGGGAGTATTTTGTTGTTGATCATCTGAATAAGACTCCTGCCCAGATATCAATCTTGTCACTGCCGCAAAATTCTGAGGCACACATGAATGCTCACATGAAGGTATTGAATGAAGCATATGTGCCCAACAATATTACTAGAGGAGAAATGGCCAACATGGTGGGACAAGTAATGAAAATCCATAAGATCACCTTCCATGAAGACGAGTTTCCACCTGAAGGAATGAGCCACAACAGGGCACTGCACATCACAGTGAAATGTGAAGATAAGTTCTTCGCCAGAGTTATGATAGATGGAGGGTCCAGCCTCAACATCTGTATGCTGACAACTCTGAAGAGGTTGGGCACGGGCCTACATGAAATACGAGCAGGTTCTATGAATGTGAAGGCGTTCGATGGGTCACAAAGAGCCACGATTGGGGAAACTAATATATGCTTGCATATGGGTCCTACCTGGTTTAGTGTTGAATTTCATGTTCTAGACATATCCGCCTCTTACAATCTGCTGCTAGGACGGCCTTGGATACATGTTGTTGTAGCTGTCGCGTCTACTTCGCACCATGCTGTAAAATTTGAATGGAACCATCAAAAAGTGATCATCCATGGAGACGGAAGCAATCCCATTTACACCAGTCAGACTGTTCTGATAGTAGAGAACATAAAGAAGTTAGGTGGATAAACCTACCATCACATGGAGCATGTTAATGCGATCGAGAAAGATAAGTGGTGGAGTAGCAAGATAGAAAGCATATTGGCGTGGAAAGGGTATGAATCTGGCAAGGGTCTTGGCAATAATCTTCAAGGTATCGCCGAGCCAGTACAACTGAAACGACATGGTACAACCTTTGGGCTGGGATATCAGTACACCTAGCAAGAATATCGGAATTGGACGCCACCGTGGCGTGGTCCATACTACCCTCTTGAGCAACCTGTGTCGCACCTGAATCAGACCTTCCATCAGGTCGATATAATATTGGGATCAGAAGAAGAAGAAGCTTTGGCTACGTTGAGGAATTTGTTTTTGGAAGATGATGATATGGATTGATGTGTGATAGTTGAGGAGGAGGAGGAATAAGGCCTTATTATTCGGACAGTAGAGAAGGAAGCATTTCTCAAGAACTGGACCGCAACATAATCAATGGCCCGACGAGTCCCGGGATAGCAAGGTTGATAGCATTGTTTACTTTTGGAAACAATTTCCTCTTTTTGCATTTTATTTTAAATAATATTTTCGGTGTTGCATTTCGAAAAAAAACATTATTTGAGTTATTGAACACTTTGTTTTATGGCTTGATGTATTATTATTACTACTTTCTTTCATATCTTTCTCCCTACAGCATTACTATTTCTTGTCTTGATGATCCAACGACTCTGACATGTAATGAGACAACGCAACAAAAGGACAGTGGCTCGGAAGAAATAGAAGAAGAAGAAGAAGAAGAAGAAGCAATACCTGGGGAAATTGTCAGAGAAGTGGAGAACTTTGAGAACAAGCCTGCGTCCAACCTGGACGAGACCGAGATAGTCAACTTGGGAGATTCCGAAACCATCAAGGAAACTCGCATAAGCATTCATCTGTTGCCGTCAGAGAAAGAAGAATACACTCATTTTCTGAAAGAATGTGAGGATATCTTTGCATGGTCATACGACGATATGACAGGGTTGAGCACGTCCATAGTAGCTCACAAGTTACCTATAAATCCAATGTGTCTGCTAGTGAAGCAGAAACTCAGGAAATTCAATCCAGACATGAGCCTCATAATCAAGGAGGAAGTTACCAAGCAGATCAAAGCCAAGGTCCTCAGGGTAGTTGAGTACCCAACCTGGTTGGCCAATATTGTACCGGTTCCAAAGAAAGATGGAAAAGTCAGAGTCTGTGTTGATTATCGGGATCTGAACAGAGCAAGTCCCAAGGATGATTTCCCGCTGCCAAATATACACATTCTGATTAACATTTGCGCCAACCATGAACTCCAGTCCTTTGTAGATTTCTTCGTGGGCTAGCATCAATTTTGGATGAACGAAGAAGACGCAGAGAAAACAACCTTCATTACACCATGGGGAGTGTACTGCTACAAAATGATGTCGTTCGGTCTGAAGAATGTTGGGGCCACTTACATGAGGTCTATGAAAACTATCTTCCATGATATGATACATAAAGAAATAGAGGTGTATGTTGACGACATCATCATCAAATCTAGTAAGGCCACATAACACATAGCAGATTTGAGGAAATTCTTTGACCGACCGCAGAAGTACAATCTAAAGCTAAATCCCGCAAAGTGTGAATTCGGGGTTCCTGCCGGAAAATTGTTGGGATTCATCGTCAGTCGCTGAGGAATAGAGTTGGACCCGTCAAAGGTTAAAGCCATCCAGGAATTACCCACCAAAGAACAAGAAGGATGTGATGAGTTTCTTGGGACGCCTCAACTACATCAGTCGTTTCATAGCACAGTCCACAATAATATGTGAACCAATCTTCAAAATGCTGAAGAAGTATGCCGCAACCAGCTGGACCGAGGATTGTCAAAAATCTTTTGACAAAATCAAGGAATATCTGTCCACACCGCCAGTCTTATTCCCGTTAGATCCTGGTAGACCACTACTACCCTACCTCGCAATGTTAGATGGGGCTTTCGCTTGTGTTTTGGGACAGCATGACGAGATGGGAAGAAAGGAACAGGCCATATTCTATTTAAGTAAGAAGTTCACTCCATACGAAACACGGTACTCTCTTCTAGAACGCACTTGTTACGCTCTAACCTGGATAAACTAAGGCACTACTTATGTGCCTATACTACATATCACATATCAAGGATGGATCCCCTGAAGTACATCTTTTAGAAACCCATGCCTACTGGGAAGCTGTCCAAGTGGCAAATCTTGTTGAGTGAGTTCGACATCATCTATGTAACTCAGAAAGCAGTCAAAGGACAAGCATTGGCAGATCATCTTGCTGAAAATTCTATAGGAGGAGAATACGAACTCCTAAAACGTATTTTCCTGATGAGGAGGTATCATTCGTAGGAGAGGACATTGCTGAAGCCTACCACGGTTGGAGAATGTTTTTCGACAGGGCAAAAAATTTCAAATGAGTCGGTATCGAAGTCGTCTTGGTATCAGAAACCGATCAGCATTATCCGATATTTTCAAAACTCAGATTCCTATGCACCAACAACATGGCGAAATATGAAGCTTGCATATTAGGGCTCAACCTGGCTGTTGACATAAATATTCAGGAACTGCTGGTGATCGGTAATTCAGACCTGCTGGTACATCAGGTACAAGGAGAATGGGCGTCCAAGAATACCAATATACTACCATATCTGCATCATGTACAAGAAATTAAGAAGAGGTTCACGAAGATAGAATTTCGGCATGTCCCCAGAATTCAGAATGAATTTGCAGATGCATTGGCCACCTTGTCATCAATGATACAACATCCAGAGAATAACTTCATAGATCCCATTCCAATGAGGATCCATAATCAATCGGCATACAATGCTCATGTTGAAGAAGAAACGGACGGAAATCCCTAGTTCCACAACATCAAAGAGTAATTGGCAAAAGGGAACACCCGGAGCATGCTAACCATACTCAAAAATGCATACTCTGAAGATTGTCCAATCACTTATTCCAAAGTGGAGGAACTTTGTATAGAAGAACTCCTGATCTAGGACTATTAAGGTGTGTTGAAGCCAAAGAGGCTTCCAAATTGCTCGAGGAGATACATGCCAGAACCTACGACCCACATATGAACGGCTTTGTCTTGGACAAGAAGATACTCAAGGCCGGATACTTTTGGATGACTATGGAAACAGACTGCATCCGTTATGTCCAGAAATGCCACCAATTCCCGATACATGCAGACATGATACGGGTACCGCCAAGCGAGCCTAATGCGACAAGAGCACGTTGGCCTTTTGATGCCTAGGAAATGGACGTCATTGGTCCGATTGAACCCACTTCTTCAAACGGGCACAGGTTCATTTTGGTGGCCATAGACTACTTTACTAAATGGGTTGAAGTTGCATCTTACAAAGTTGTAACCAAGAAAGCCGTTGCAGATTTCGTCAGAGATCGGATTGTTTGTCGATTTGGGTTTCTAGAGTCCATCATCACTGAAAATGCCTCCAATATCAACAGTGATCTGATGAAAGCCATGTGTGAAACTTTCAAAATCAAGCACAAGAATTCCACATCATACAGGCCTCAAATGAATGGAGTCGTGGAGGCTGCCAACGAAAACATCAACAAGATACTAAGGAAAATGGTAGAAAATCACAAGCAATGGCACGAGAAATTACCATTCGCCTTCCTGGGATACCGTACCTCAGTCTGCACATCAACCGGGGTAACTCCCTATCTTCTGGTCTATGGTACTGAAGTTGTCATTCCCGCCGAGATAGAAATTCCTTCTTTGAGAATCATACAAGAAGTCAAACTCAGCGATGTATAATGGATAAGAAGCCACTATGAGCAATTAGCCCTAATAGATGTAAAAAGGACGAATGCAGTATGTCACTGTTAGCTTTATCATAATAGAATGTCCAGGGCTTTCAACAAAAGGGTCAAACCAAGACAATTCACACCCGGGCAACTGGTGCTGAAACAGATCTTTCCACATCAAGATGAAGACAAATGGAAATTCTCTCCCAACTGGCAGGGCCCTTACATGGTTCACAGAGTATTGATAGGAGGAGCACTTATACTCGCAGAGATGGATGGAGAAATCTAGACAAAGCCTATCAATTCAGACGCAGTCAAAATATACTATGTGTAAACTATTTATGTTTCTTCATATGATGTAAATTGAACTAAGCTTGAATTGATTCCCGTTTAATAGGGGATATGTAGGAAGCTCTTTGGGTTTCGTCACAATTCAATAAAATTTCCATTTTCCCCACAATCAAAAACTAGGGCAGAATTTTGAGGAGGACCCTCAAAATTCCAAAGCAAGTTCAGCCTACTGCAGCATACGGAACGACCAGAAAGGTCATCTAGTTAACAGGGGCAGAAGTTTGAGGAGGATACTCAAAATTCAACGGCAGAGGAAGTCGCAATGTCTCTAATAATGTCACAATTACTGGTTTATCTAACTAATTTCTAAATTGCATATTACTATGTCTTTGAAAACTATTCCCGCATGCTTTTGAAAAGAAACTTTACTTTTAGCCAAATGTTACTCATGGTGACTTGAACAGGATCCTCGGGCAGAATGGAGCAGATGGAGCAAGAAAAAACACGAACCAACCTCCCCCCGCAATCAAGCTTGTGACCACGGGCGATGGGGGCGGTAGATAGATGATCAAGCCAAGCCTTAAATTCTTCATTTTGCACTCCATGGCTCTCATGTGAGGAATGTCATTTTGCTTTCTTGTTTCCTCAAATTGTAAGATGTATGGTATGAATTTCTCCTCCTTGCAATCCCCCATTGATCCATGTAGTTCACTTTCGTATCACCACACAATTCCAATGTTGAAAAATGCTTGGAATGTGCCTTAAAACCTCCAACTTAATTTTTCACGGATTTTGACATCCTCTTTTTCTCCCGAACTAGAGTCAATTTCAACCACATTTTCAATCACCCCGGTTGACTCTAATTCCATATTTTTCTTGGCATCACAAACACTCATGAAGTCGGTTGGCGGATGTTCAATTCTTGATTCCTCAAAGTAAAGCTCACTTTCTTCCTCATAATTGGACTCTTCTTGGCTTCCATCCAGACTTTCAACTTGAGAGGCATAATGAGCCTCCATCAATGCTTGCATTTGATCCTCCAAAGTGCGGATATGCTCATCATTTTGAGTCACTTCATATTTCAAGTCCTCGAGTGCAAAGTTGTGCTTTTCCTTATTTTCAAGAATGGCCTCCAACAGAACATCATCCTCTCATTTTGAGCATTTGAGAATTCTTCTTGGTTTTGTTCAAGTGCCAAAGAAGAATTTTCAACTTCAACCTCCAAGGAAGGTTCTTGGCCATCACTCACCTCCAAGGCTTTTTGAACCGTTGAAGCTTCAATCATTTCACCCATTGGTGAGTGCAACCTTTCAAGTGCCAATTCATTTTGGAGACTATTCTCCAAAAGCTCTTCCAAGGCATCTTGCTCATTGTTTCCTTCTTCAAGTAAGCACTCTAACATGAGCTTGAACTCTCCATTTCTACCATGCTCAATTTCCTCCACTTCTTCACCCCTAAAATTTTTATCACAAGAAGTAGAATCATCATAGCGGGGGTTCGGGGAAGGGACGGACAAGTACACACAATCATACCAATGACCATTTTGGCAACCACACCTATCACAAATACTCCACTCATGGGTTTGCGATTGTGCGCACAATCCATCCCCCATAGAATTTAAACAATTTTGCCACGGGTGTGGTCCTCCACAATAAGGACAAGGGTCATCAAAGTATGAACAACTACCATCAGACCAATTTTCATTATATGATGCCATTTTTTTTATATCAAAAATCAAGAAACTAAACAAGAAACAAATAAGAAAAATAGACCAAGGTAAGAAAAATAATTACACGAATATTCACAATTTTGGACCAAAGCACTTATGCTTATTTCTCAAACAACCAAATTGTTCTCCGGCAACGGCGCCAAAATTTTATACGCTCAAATTACACCTTAAAATAGTGTTGCGATCGATGTCAAATATAGTACCCCAACTAGGTTGGGATCGAATCCCACAGAGAATAATATGAAGGCGATTAGGAATGTAAGAGAATTATCACTTATCGCGCAGTGCCAAACGCTTAGATTTTGATTGTGAAAATATTTATAACTAAATGCAAAAATATAAACTAACCTATAAAGCGAGTAAATGATCAATGGCAACAAGTATGAATGCATCGGTAATTACACTCAAGTAACAATCCAATGTATTTCACGATTTTACAAATATGAGCGAGTTTATGTTAATTAGACACGGATAATAATTCTTAATTAGCTTCTTCCGAAGACTAACAAGACTTCCTAATTGAATTATTCCTAATCCAAACAGGAGATTAATTACACTCGTATGGCTACAAGTAGTTCAGTCATATTCCTAGGTAGAGTCTATAATATGAGGGTTAAAACCTCAAGTTCTTGTTAATTAATCTTTCCCAACCCCAAATTATCTTTTCCAAAATTAATTTCGAGTTAATGGGCGAGTCCTAGGGTTAGCTAATCCCTTTGGAAATATTAAAGAACAAGAATAATTAAATAAACAATAACTCACTTCATAAATAACTAAAAATCATTCAATACATAAGCACAACAAGGTATTTAATCCACACTTTAAATATGAATATTCCCATAAACAAGATTCAAGTGTTGGAAATAAATACTACACACTTAAATATTCAATACAAAGCAAGGAAATGAAGAAATAAACATAAATGGGTAAGAAAACCTTAACCACAAGCTTGAAATCTTCAAAACCCAAGTGTGTGTGCAAACCCTAGCTTCAATCCTTGTTCTTCCTTGTCTTCAAGACCAAAAATATGTTCAAAGCTAAGCCAAAGATACTGAAAATGTCTGCTAGGTCGGGTATATGTGGGTTTGGGATTGAGAAATTGTGATTTTACTATTCTGTCCAGATCTGATGCCTGATGACCGCACCTGCGGAAGAATCCTCGCAGGTGCGGTTCCGTAGAAGCGGAAACCCAATCGCAGGTGCGTTTCCAAGTGTTTTGCTCATATTCCGCAGATGCGGACCAAATACTGCACCTGCAGTTTCGCATGTGCGGAAAAGCCTTCGCAGGTGCGGCCTATGTCTTCTTGAGCTAAATACGCAGGTGCGTTCAAACATTCGCAGGTGCGATGTCGCACCTGCGACCAAACCTCCGCAGGTGCGGATTCACTAAAGGATACTGCACCTTTTCCACTCTTTTTGCTCAATTCTACTTCAATTCAATGCAAATCATTAATGACATCATCTTCCTGCAAATTGAACAATACACACTATAAGCGACCTCATGTTATCATAAAAAGGGTGGAAAGTCTAACGAAAAGAGACTAAATTGAGTGGTAAAATCACCAGTCATCAACACCCCCAACTTAAAGCTTTTGCTTGTCCTCAAGCAAATCAAAACTAACAACTCAATGAGGTTCTACCATTTCAAGCACAAGTTGTATTGCTATCATTTGCAAATCACATTCTCCAACTAAGCATTATACTTATGGATTTGGTTGGTACTAATAATTAGGCTCAAGTATGCATCTTACCCGAATAACTCCCTCATTTAAAAACAACTTCAATAAGTGCAAGGGAGTTTCAAAATAATCAAGCGACAAGAATAAGCCTCAAGAAGTGACTCAAAAGTACTAGTCCACTACATATGCTCAACTCACTCATTTCCGGATATATTAATTTCACCAATCAATCCTAATTCATGTGTCCTCACAGAAACGAAAGTCCCAAACTCACCATATTTACAAGAACAACACAAGAGACAAATTTACAAAGACACTCACTCTCACAAAGAATTTCAAGTGTCACAACAAATCATGCCATAAGCTTGCCCTTATTTTAATTCTTCGCCTAATCAAGAACACTCGGTTGGAGATCCCATAAGAACTTTTTAAGCTTGTAATGTAGGTTTAGGGAAGGGTCGGATAAACATTTAGGATACAAGTGACTACACCCTCCTTGAACACTACTCACATTTTCTTTCTTGATGCACTTTGTTTCTTTTCAAACCACATAGCCTCATTTGCATCTAGTAACCAACATAGAACAACCTTAAATACCTCTATAATTTTCTTCAAGTCTCCAATTTTATATTTATACAAATATCTCTTTTTCTTTTCTTTTTCTTCTTTTCTTTCTCATTTTTTTTTTTTTTGTATTTTTCTTTTGGAGCTTGAATAATTTCATGTGAATATTTTTAGGTATATATCCTACACTCAATGTACAACCTTACCAATTTCCATTTTGACACCACACCCCCAACTTTAGGCTTTTTGCCTCATTCTCAATATTCAAGGAAGGACGGGTTCAAAAGAGGAAATTATTCTGCAAAAGGGAAAGGTTTGTAATGAGGTGGCCGAAGAAAAGGTTAAAGGCTCAAATGGGGTAACTAGTGATAATATCTATACAATGGTGGCTTGAACGGCTAAAGGAGTTTTCAAATAACATAAAGAATGCCTAAGGTCATTTGTCCAACCAAACATACTTATCATTAGCATTGAAAGACCAACCGGGCAAGTTCTGGATGATAGAAATACACACAAGATTTATTTATACAAACACTAACACACATGGCACATGAATTAATCAAGACGGATCAATTTCACTTTCTAATAGGAATCTAGAGCAATATTTCTCAGCTAGTGGGCAAAGAGTCACTAAAAGAGCCAAATACTTGTCACAATAATTATTCTTCACCATGCAATTTACTTGTTTTAACTCAAAACCGAAATTCGGGGGGGTATTCTTAATTCACATTTCACATACAAAAGGCTAATTTCGTTAGTACCAAATAATCCAAAAGTCTCCTCCTAGAAAAACAAGACTAATTCCCTTAAGAAAGTTGTCACACCATCTATCATAGGGAAAAGTCACCCGGTTCACTTCAAAAATGTTCCTTGGGAAAGAACCGTAGCATGAAGAAAACCCAAGGAAGTATTATTAAGAAAATGCAAGCCTAAAAAATTAAAGAACAAAGCTACTAATAAAAGCTAAAAACTAAAATAAAAGAAACTACTGAGGAAAATAAATGATATAAGAAAAGAAAAAAAAACAGACCAATCACACCAAGCATAGAAAACACATGATATAATCCAAAATAAGCCCGGCAAGGGCACATAATATCCATACACAACCAAGAATCCCGACAAGGGCACATAAACAATGTCATAAACAAAGTAATAAGCAAAGTCATAATAGATACAATGTGCAAAAGCCACCCCCAACTAAAAACAATGCAGTGTCCCCACTGCACTATATCAAAATAAAAATCATAGTTTGAGGGTCTCCCTGAGGTCTGTATCAGACTAGAAGACTGCAGGAGAAGAGGCTGGCCAGTGCTGCTGAGAGCTCTCATCATCATCATCCGCATCGGATTCATCACCATCCTTCATGAACGAGTAGTCCTCACTGTCCTCATCATCCGCAACCGGCATTTTCTTCCTCGGCTCCCCCACCTGATGATCGCCTTGACTCCTCTCCACACTTTGACCAGGAGTTTACCTTTCTTTTTATTTTTCTCCTTTTCCTTGTCAAATGACTCCTTCAGGTAAACATGTGCCTCGGCCAAGCTGGTGTAGGCGGTGTCAAGCTGGGTAATAGACGCTGCTATCTTATCCTGAGTATCAAAGTACTGATGCATCTCAGCTCTGGAGCACTAATCAAGTGGAGGCTGAGGCTGGGAGTGGGAAGGCCCAGTGGGGAGCTTGGACACTAGGTCCCGCAAGATTGCGAACTGGGAGTTCATCTCCCCAAACGGGCCCTCTGTTGTAGCAGGCTGTGAGGAGGATCCGGATCCGACAGTGGTGGTGGTGACCTTCCTCTTCTTGCTTTTTATTGCACTACCCTCGCTCGTTACTCGTAACGGGTGGAAGGGTTTCTCGGCGAGCACCCAATGATCAGTGTTGCGCTCCTGTACCTCTGCTCACCTGCATAAGTCAGTGATTAAGGAAGGAAACATCAAACTTGTGCCATCGTCAAGCAAATACTGCCGCATCTCCCTCAGAATATAGTAGTCCGCATTCACTGGGATGCCATAAAGAAGGCAAGAAATGATCAGGGCTCTCGTGTAGTACACGTCTGAGACATTGCCACAGGGAGACACCCTGTTGCACAGGATATAGAGCTAGATCTTGGCCTCAGCTGTGAATTCAATTGACTTCAAGCCTCTTCTTTTGCTTTCCTACTTTGCTCTGACACTCTCAGGATACAACTTGGACACAATCCGTGTCGCGTTGTCGCAGTGATCTTTATCTTGTAGTGGCTCAATTGGATGGTTCGGAATCCCGAGGGCATCATTAATTTCTTCCACCTCGAACTTTACCGTCTTGCCTCTGATGATGAGTTGTGGGTCGGCGAAGTTTGTACGCTTGAGGTTTGCGTACAACTCGCGAACCCACCTCTCATTGGCCTTGCAAGGAGTTGGAATGAAGCATGACCACCCAATTGCAACCGGCCATAGAAACCCCGGAGCTATTCGGCCAATTTATCCTCAGCGATCCCTTTCTCAAGCATTAATTTCTTGGTGAGGAGGTTTTCATAATACCGGCGTTGACAGTCAGCATACATGAACCGGTTATCATCAAATCGTTCCCCAACATCCTCCTCAATTTCATGATTGCCCGGAGCATTTATGTTCGTGTTACGAGTCCATTTTTAGCTCAAAGTACCTATAAAAAAATCAAAACAAAGTTATTCAAGCAGTGGAATCTTGTTAAGCATATTAAAACACTGCTAGGCCAAAGAACCAAGTCGAACGGGCCCGGGAGGGGCTATTTGCAAAGCTACTATTTTCAGCATTTCTGTCCAGTTTTCCACACCTGCCGAACATTAGTCGCAGGTGCGGTTTCGCATCTACCGGAAAAAGGATGCACCTACGGAAGATGCCCAGATACCTAGAGTTCGCACCTGCGGACTGTCGTCCCAAGGTTCAAATTCAACTGCCCAGAAACTTTTCACCATTTTCAAATGGGCCATGGTTGTTGGTCACTAATCTGTACTCAAGACTTCCAGATTAGTGTATCAATTTGAGTTCTAACTCCATTAACACTGAGATTGATGTACGCAACACACTATTTTTGCTTATACGAATTATCGAACACTTTGTGGGCATTTAAAAAATTGCTTCTTTTTCACAAATTGGGTACTCAGAATTCCCCCAAATTGGTTGCTTCACTGAAGCCAGCACACATTCGTCTACTCTCAACCAAACCTCACCCTAATTCTACCCTAATTCAGAGGGGTTGTGGGAAATAAAGAGTAAAAAAAAATAAAACTAAAAAAAGAAAACGAAGACAAGGCAGGGAAAACAAAGAGAAGAATAGAGAAGAAAAAGAGAAAGGAATCAAGAGAAAATACTTGTTCGATTTTGTGCAAGATCAACTCTTGCGTGAGAGATGAGGGATGAGAGAAAACAACACTGCGTTTTCTTTCACGTTTTAGGGATAGCACAAACTGACCTGAGGAAATTGATTTGGGATTTTAGTTGTACGAGTTTCCACACCTGCGACACTCTAGCCGCTTCTGCGGTCCCACTTCTGTGGTTAAAGAGATTTATCTACGATATAACCCACACCTGCATTTGGGTTGCCTCTCCTACGAAGGCGTACCTGCGGATTTCTTGACCGCAGGTGCGGAAATCCCTGAGCTCAGCATGACAGTTCTAGGCATCCACTGTTTTGGCACATTCCCGGTATCAAAAATTTGCAACTTAGCTCCAAAAAATCTGAAACTTAGTAGATTAGTGCAAAATAATATACTAAGATATTCTAAAAAGGAAAATTTCAAAAACGACAAAATTTTTTAGCACGATGGGTTGCCTCCCACCAAGCGCCGCATTTAATGTCGTGGCACGACGTAAGTCAACTTTACCACTTTTCTCGCCACTTTGACGATGTGAACTGGGAACCTAGCTTGGAATCAAGCTTGTGACCACGGGCAATAGGGGGAGGTAAGTAGATTATCAAGCCAAGCCTTAAATTCTTCATTTTGCACTTCTTGGCTCTCATGTGAGGAATGTCATTTTGCTTTCTTGTTTCCTCAAATTGTAAGGTGTATGGTATGAATATTTCCTCCTCGCAATCCTCTATTTATCTATGTACTTCAACTTCCGTATCACCACACAATTCCAATGTTGAAAAATGCTTGGAATGTGCCTTCCAACCTCCAACTTGTAATGTTTCCCGGATTTTGACATCCTATTTTTTTCCCCGAACTAGAGTCAATTTCAACCACCTTTTCAATCACCCCAGTTGACTCTAATTCCATATTTTTCTTGGCATCACAAACACTCATGGAGTTGGTTGGCGGATGTTCAATTCTTGATTCCCCAAAGTAAAGCTCACTTTCTTCCTCGGAATTAGACTCTTCATGGCTTCCATCCACACTTTCAACTTGAGAGGCATAATGAGCCTTCATCAATGCTTGAATTTGATCCTCCAAAGTGCGGATGTGCTCATCATTTTGAGTCACTTCATATTTCAAGTCCTCGAGTGCAAAGTTGTGCTTTTCCTCATTTTCAAGAATGGCCTCCAACATGAACATCATCCTCTCATTTTGAGAATTTGAGAATTCTTCTTGGTTTTGTTCAAGTTCAGAAGAAGAATTTTCAAATTCAACCTCCAAGGAAGGTTCTTGGCCATCACTCACCTCCAAGGCTTTTTGAACCCTTGAAGTTTCAGTCATTTCATCCATTTGTGAGTGCAACCTTTCAAGGGCCAATTCATTTTGGAGACTATTCTCCAAAAGCTCTTCCAAGGCATCTTGCTCATGGTTTCCTTCTTCAAGTAAGCACTCCAACATGAGCTTGAACTCTCCATTTCTACCATGCTCAATTTCCTCCACTTCTTCACCCCTAAAATTTTTATCACAAAAAGTAAAATCATCATAGCGGGGGTTTGGGGAAGGGACAAACAAGTACACACAATCATACCAATGACCATTTTGGAAACCACACCTATCACAAATACTCCACTCATGGGTTTGAGATTGTGCGCACAATCCATCCCCGGGAGAATTTAAACAATTTTTCCACGAGTGTGGTCCTCCACAATAAGGACAAGGGTCATCAAAGTATGAACAACTACCATCCGACCAATTTTCATTATATGATGCCATTTTTTTTATATCAAAAATCAAGAAACTAAACAAGAAACAAATAAGAGAAATAGACCAAGGTAAGAAAAATAATTACATAAATATTCCCAAGTTTTGACCAAAGCACTTATGCTTATTTCTCAAACAACCTAAATTACGTCAAATTGTTCCCCGGGAACGGGGCCAAAATTTGATACGCTCAAATTACACCTTAAAATAGTGTAAGCGATATATGTCAAATATAGTAACCCAACTAGGTTGGGGTTGAATCCCACAGAGAAAAATATGAAGGCGATTAGGAATGTAAGAGAATTATCACTTATCGCGCAGTGCCAAACACTTAGATTTTGATTGTGAAAATATTTATAACTAAATGCATAAATATAAACTAACCTGGAAAGCACGTAAAATTATCAATGTCAACAAGTATGAATGCATCGGTAATTACACTCAAGTAACGATCCAATGTATTTCACGATTTTACAAATATAAGTGAGTTTATGTTAATTAGACACGGATAATAATTCTTAATTATCTTCTTCCGAAGACTAACAAAACTTCTTAATTGAATTATTCCTAACACAATCAAGAATTTAAGCACACCCGGATATGGCTACAAGTAGTTCAATCCTATTCGTAGGTAGAATCTATAAAATGAGGGTTAAAGCCTCAAGTTCTTGTTAATTAATCTTTTACAACCCCAAATTATCTTTTCCAAAATTAATCCTGAGTTAATGGGCGAGTCATAGGGTTAGCTAATCCCTTTGTAAACATTAAAGAACAATAATAACTAAATAAACAATAACTCATTTCATAGATAACTAAAAAGCATTCAATACATAAGCACAACAAGGTATTTAATCCACACTTTAAATATGAATTCCCATAACAAGATTCAAGAGTTGGAAAAAAATACAGCACACTTAAATAGTCAATACAAAGCAAGAAAATGAAGAATTAAACATAAATGGGTAAGAAAAGCTTAACCACAAGCTTGAAATCTTCAAAACCCAAGTGTGTGTGCAAACCCTAGCTTCAATCCTTGTTTTTCCTTGTCTTCAAGACCAAAAATATGTTCAAAGCTAAGCCAAAGATACTGAAAATGTCTGCTAGTCGGGTATATGTGGGTAGGATTCTGCATCATTCTGAATTCCTACCTGCGCATTAGACATCATGTTTCAGGATCTCATGCTCGCTTAAGTACACCTAGCTTAACTATTAATGCATAAGAATGGTGTTAAACAGCTTCGTTTAGCTTTCTAAATAACTGAATATAATTTTGTGTCCTGAACAACATGTTTAGGTAATATAGTCTCAAACAGTTTTTCTCACTTCCAAAACTGGTATAATGTCTCACACCTAGGCAAGCCTCAGGTGATCAAACTGTTAAAAACTGGAAATCTGCTCCTTTGTATATGCTTCCTAATACTCAACATGTTTTAAACTAGTAGGCAAACTGATTAGGGTCCTTTCTGAGTCATAGACAAATCTGAATATCTGCCTACATTCTAAGATCACCTAGATATCATGCTTTAGGGTTTGAATTAGCAATTCTACCCATAATTTATGTATGAGACATATTGTTTATGTATACTGTGTCTGGAGGAATATTTGAGCCTTTACCTTGTCTTCCATGCTTCCCTTTATCTGTAGTCCTACTTGTTTATCATATGTCGCCTTAGCATTTTCACCTTTCAAACTTGAGGGTCTGCCTAGCACCTCCCTTATAGGATAGAAGTCCTAAAATCTTCCAGGACTAATAGGAAAGGGACGGGTAACAGCATGCAATACATCTCAACAAATTCATATCCGGAGTCCTTTTGTATAGGATTCCTCACTCAAAACGAAACCATTAGAGAGTCGCCTAATAATTCTCTTTTGATCCCTATTAACATGTTGCGGACATTCTCTAGTTTTCAAGAACTCTTTAATATCATGGAACCATAATTCATCATCCGGTTCTACTTCCATTGTATTGCAACAACCATGTTGATCCCGAATTTGAACTTCTAGTGGGTAAATGTGAGTGTTACCCGGATAGGAAGCATTGAGGCCAAGGTGGCCAAGGCATCAACTAATTCATTGTGAAACTTGGGAATGTACCTGAACTCGATGGACTTGAACCTTTTGCTAAGATCCTCAACACATTGTCTATACGAAATAAGATTGATGTCTCGAGTCTCCCTATCAGCTTGAGCATGTCGAATAAGCAAATTTGAATCTCCCATCACCAATAGTTCATGCACATTTAGGTTTATTGACATGTTCAAACCCTTGATGCAAGCTTCATATTCGACTGTGTTGTTTGTACAGAAGAAAAAAAGCCGCGTCGTGGCAGGGTAATGCTGCCCAGTAGGTGATACAATAATTTCCCCAATTTGTGCGCCTTTGATGTTGACAGCCCCATCAAAGTATAGTTTCCAAATTTAGTTGTCGTCTTAGACTGTATCTTCAACTAAATTAACCTCTTCATTTGGGAAGTATGTGTTCAAAGATTCAAACTCATCATCAACCGGGTTTTCTACCAGATGATCAGCCAAAGCTTGTTCCTTCATGGCAATACGAGTGACATAAAAAATATCAAAGTCTCTGAGAAAAAATTTCCACTTTGACAATCTTCTAGTCAGCATCAGTTTCTAAAAGATGTACTTCAGGGGATCTATTCAGTATATGAGGTAAGTTGTATAGGCCAAAAGATAATGCCTAAGTTTCTGGGAGACCCAGTTTAAGGCGCGCCATGTCCTTTCTAAAAGAGTATATTTTGCCTTATAAGTGGTGAACTTTTTGCTCAAATAATAGATTGCTTGTTCCTTTTTGCATGTGATATCATATTGATCCAGAACACAATCAAAGGAACTACCCATTACTGAAAGGTATAAAAATAAAGGCGTACCATGTTCCGGTGGGACCAAAACAACGGGATTAGACAAATATTCCTTAATCTTGTCTAAAGCTTCTTGGCACTCAAATGTCCATTTGATAGCGACATTCTTTTTCAACAACATGAAAATAGGCTCACATATGGTCGTAAGCTGCGCGATGAACCTGCTGATGTAGTTCAACCTCCCGAGTAATCTCATGACCTTTGTCTTATTCTTCGGGGGAGGAAGCTCTTGAATGGTCTTTATCTTGGAAGGATCTAACTCAATGCCTCTTCGACTAATTATAAAACCAAAGATCTTCCCGTAAGGAACTCCAAACGCACATTAGGCTGAATTGAGTTTGAGATTGTACTTTTGTAGCCTTTTAAAGAACTTTTTCAAGTCTTGCACATAGTCAGCTTGTGTTCTAGACTTAATGATCACATCATCAACGTAAACTTCAATCTCTATGAGCATCATGTCACGGAATATTGTCATGGCCCTTATGTAAGTTGCCCCTGCATTCTTCTAACCAAATGGCATCACCCTATAACAATAAGTTCCCCATGGAGTGGTGAAGGCGGTCTTTACTGCATGTTTTTCATCCATCTGAATTTGGTGATACCCGGCATAATAATCCAGAAAAGATTGGATCTCATGTTTAGCACAATTATCAACAAGGATATGAATGTTGGGTAAGGGAAAGTTGTCATTTGGACTTGCTTTCTTTAAATCCTTATAGTCAACACAAACTCTGATTTTCCCATCCTTCTTTGGCACTGACACAACATTTGCTAACCATGTAGTATATCTGACGACCCTGATCACATTTGCACTTAGTTGCTTCATGATTTCTTCTTTAATCTTATCACTCATGTCTGTCTTAAAATTCCTTTGCTTTTACTAGATTGGTGGAAAATTAGGATATGTGGGAAGCTTATGAACCACTAAATCGACACTTAAACCCTGCATGTCATCATACGACCAAGCAAATACATCTCCGTACTGGAACAAAACTTGAATTATGGTATCTCTAGTCTTTTGTTCGGTATGAATGCTTATCTTTGTTTCTCTGGTTTCTTCGGGACTTCCTAGATTGATTGCCTCAGTTTTATTTAAATTAGGCTTAGACTTATTCTCAAATAGATCCGATTCCCTTTTAATTTCCTTAAAAGCCTTATCTTCATCATACTCAATTTCTTGATTCATTATTTCGAGATTAGACAACTTTGTAAGATCTGGGCATGAATTTCGCATGCATGTCATGTTTTTAAAGCAAACATTAATGATAAGAAATTAACAAAAATTAGGGAAAGGAAAAGATAAAATTTTACTATGAAACTGGAATTTCATTTCATTGAATTTGAAAGGATAGAAGGGTTAACATCAAAGCAAAGCAATTAAACTAAAATATCTATATTACAACCCATAAAATAATCCAAATACAGAAAAAGCAACATAACAGACTACCACGACTCCTTCCTGATGGGAAAATGAGTTGATTCCCAGTTGTTGAGCAAGGTATCTGGACCAATCAGCTGAACACTTGCACAGCTAGAGCCCTCACCAACTTGGACCATATTGATCTCATAGAAAATCTCCTTGTGACCTTGGCAAACTTCATCAATGTCATCCTAAGTAGAAGTGTTGACCCATGTCACTGCATAGTTTTGAAGATTGACAAAGGCTGACCAGTTGAACCAGGTCCATCAGGGCACACATCTTGGAACTGAATAGCTGGCACATAACCCGTATATGCATAGGAGATATTCGTGACTGTGACTTATCAATGAACCAAGAGATTGTCTCCTAATGCGAAAAAGGTTGCACACTGATGAGAGAATAGAAGTTGAATTCAGCAAGGAGAAATAACAAAGGAAGGAAGTTGAGTTTAATTCGAATTCTTTTTCCCAGGAAGAGTCGAACTAGAATTGATTGACAAACTCAACTACTGACTCTATAAATACTCGAAGTATTTCTGCTGGAATTTTGGACGCACAGGTACAAAAGTGAATCAAGATCTGAAAGAAAAATTCCCAGTTGTTTTGCAAGCAGATTTAGTGTGCGATACAAAGGTTATAGATCAGCTAGAAGAACCAGTTTCATTGTTGATGTATTGAGTCTAGTTGATTGTAGTAGGTGTTTCAATATTGTATCTTATCAGCTTTCTTAGCAAGCAAATTGTAATAGGTACACATTGTTCAAGTTAGAGTTAACTTGAAACTTGTAGAAATTAGCTAGAGGCTAGTTGATACAAAGGAATTAGAGTTAGTCCTAGGATTACAAAAGAGTTTATTTTGTAAGTCCGTTTGGCTCAGAGTTTTTAGTGAAGAGTTTGAGCAAATCCTACTGAGGAGTAGGTCGTGGTTTTTTCACCTTTTGAGCCAGGTATTTTCCACGTAAAAATCTCTGTGTTTTTTACTTTATTGCTTTTATTATTCCGCATAAGTAGAAGTTGGAACACAAAGAAGAACCTGGTTCTTCCCTGGAGACAGCACTCGAAAAATTGGGTACCACACTTTTAACCTATATTCTTGTGTGGTATTGACGTCTAAAACATCAGTTGGTATCAGAGCAGGTTATCCTTGAAAAGGCTAACACCTTCAAAAAGATCAAAATGAGTGCACCACCTGGGAATTGGGAAGGTCAATCAACTGCAAAGCCACTACTCTTCAATGGCCAGTACTACTCTTGGTGGAAGAACAGGATGATGGACCACCTGATAGGAGAAGACTATGAACTCTGGGACATAGTCACTGATGGGCCTCTAGCTACAATGAAGAAGACTGCTGAAGGTGTGGATGTAACAAAGACTAGGGTTGATTGCACTGCTGAAGACCTAAAGAAATGGGAGAAGAATGCTAAGGCCAAGAAGTGGCTAGTTTGTGGATTAGGCCCAGATGAATACAGCAAGATCCAAAGTTTCACCACAGCCAAAGAAATCTGGGATACTCTCCAAGTAGCCCATGAAAGAACACCTCAGGTAAAGAGGTCAAGAGGTACTCTACTATACTCTCAGTATGAAAACTTCACTATGAAAGAAGGAGAGACTATCCAAGAGATGTACACAAGGTTCACAACCTTGACTAATGAACTAAAGTCTCTTGGAAGAGTCATTCTTGAAGAGGACAGGGTTGAGAAGATCCTGACAAGGGTCTTGCCAATTTCCTGGGAAAGCAAAATCACTGCTATCCAGGAATCCAAAAATATGGCAACCCTGAGATTGGATGAGCTGATTGGAAACCTCACTGCCTATGAACTCAGAAGGCAGACAATGAAGATGGATGGTCCAAAGAAGGAGAGGAGTCTAGCACTGAGAATCACTGAGGGAGCAGATCTGGAGGAAGATGAGTTGGCCATGATTACCAAAGAATTCAGAAACTTTCTCATGAGGAAGAAGGGCATCTCTAGAGGAGGAAACTACAACAAAGCAAAAGCTCCAGAAAGGTCAACCAACGAGGGATGCTACAAATGTGGTAAGACTGACCATCTCATCAAAAATTGTCCTCAGTGGGAAGTAGAATGGAAAAAGGAGAGATATGAAAGAAGGAACAGGAAGAAGGAATTAGTCCAACCCAAGAAAATCACAACTAAGGTTATGGTTTCTGCTTGGGGGGAAAGTTCAGATGATGAATCAAAAGATGGGGAGACTGAAAATCAGGCGCTCATGGAAATTGGAGAATCTGATGGGGAATCACATGAAGAACCACAGGTAAGTATTTCCCATCTCAAAAACAAAATAAAGTTTCTGTCTAAGAAAAAACTCTTTGAGTTGCTACTTGATTTCATAGATGATTCTGAGGAAACATTCAAAGAGAATGATAAACTATCTAAAGAATGTGCAACGCTAAAATCAAAGTGCATGAACCTGGAAATCAGAGTCAGTAAATCTGAAAAGAAAAACAATGTCTTGTTGAGACAGGTTCATCCACTTGAGACTGAGATTCTAGAATTAAAATCTAAAAACTTAAAACTGGATTAGGATCCAGTAAAAAGGTTGTTTATCACTCTCATGTCATGTTAGAGAAAAATTTGGGAAAACTAAAAGATAAAATGTATGCCAAGGATGAACAAATAAGATCACTTAAAGAAGAGCTTGGCAAAATCAAACATGAATTAGATAGAAATTGTAAATTGAATAAATCTTCTGATGCCCTGACATGGCTTCAAGAGAATCATAGTAGCAACCGGAGAGGGCTTGGTTTTGGGAGTCAATTGCCCAAGTGGGATCCCAAAAGCAAGTATCTCTCTCTTCTTGAAAATAAAATCTGCACCCACTGTGGTAAGACTGGCCACTACAAATATGAGTGTACTGCAAAAGAGCAGGCCAGTCGAAGAAATGAGAGGTTTGTCAAAAGGAAAAACTGGCTACCAAATTGGGCCAAGAAAAATTTGATTCATCCATTCTCTCATAGAAAAGGACCCAAACTAGTTTGGGTTCTTAAAACTAACCCCTGATTTCCTTTTGTAGGTACAAGTGAGAGGAAGCAGCCAAATTTGGTTTTTGGATAGTGGCTGCTCAAAGCATATGACGGGGAACAAGGAACAGTTCCTTTCACTTGAAAACCTCAAAGGAGGAAATGTCTCCTTTGGAAATGGAAAGAAAGGTGAAATTATAGGGGTTGGGAAAGCAGGTAAGGATGACACACGTTCCATCGAACATGTGTACTTGATAGATGGCTTGAAATATAGCCTGATCAGTGTGTCACAATTGTGTGACATAGGTAACCTGGTTGCTTTCACTTCCTTAAAATTTTTTGTGATTAACTTGCTTACTGACAAGATTGTTCTGCAGGGAAAGAGAATGAATAATATCTATGTCATAGACTTGTCCACACTGTCTGAAAATGAACTCACTTGCTTAAGTGTTTTGGACAGTGATCCCCTCCTTTGGCACAAACGACTTGGACATGCAAGTCTAAATCAGCTTAACAAATTAGTCTCTAAGGACTTAGTGGTGGGACTCCCTAACATTAAGTTCAAGGAAGACAAAGTTTGTGAGGCATGTGCAAGGGGGAAGCAGGTAAGATCCTCATTCAAAAGTAAGAAAATGGTCAGTACCACCAGGACGTTGGAACTGGTTCATCTGGATCTGTGTGGTCCAATGAGAACTCTGAGCAGAGGTGGTAAGAAATATGTGATGGTGTTAGTTGATGATTACTCAAGGTTCACGTGGACCTTATTTCTGGCATCTAAGGATGAAGCATTTGATATGTTTATCACATTCGTTAAGAAAACTCAAAATCAGTTACGACATCAACTAGCATCAATAAGATCTGACGATGGGATTGAATTTGAAAATGCTAAGTTTGCTGAGTTCTGTGATGAACATGGTATCAATCACAACTTTTCTGCCCCTAGAACCCCACAGCAAAATGGGATTGTGGAAAGAAAGAATAGAACTCTTGAATACATGGCAAGAACCATGCTTCTTTCTAGCAAACTACCACACAACATCTTGGCAGAAGCAATAAACACTGCTTTCTATATAATCAATAGATGTATGATCAGGCCACTGGTAGAAAAGACTCCTTATGAATTACTCAATGGAAGAAATCCCAACATATCCCATCTTAGGGCTTTCGAATGTAAATTCTTGTGCACAATAATGGCAAATATTCCTTAGGTAAATTTGATCCCAGAAGTGATGAGGGAGTATTCTTGGGATATTCATCACATAGTAAAGCCTATAAAGTGTACAATAAAAGAACTATGTGTGTAGAGGAGAGTGTGCATGTTATATTTGATGAAACTAACACTCTTTCTGAGAGACAGGAACCAGAAGATGAGGAGCTTGGACTGGTGAGAAGCAGTGAACACATTGAAGCAGCCATGGAAGATGGAACAGGTGATGGACCAGGTCCAACTACCCCAAGCAACATGACAGGGGGAACTCAACATGTGAATCCTGGCCCTGATCCTGTTCCACAACAACAAAACAACATGGAACTATCCAGAAGTGAACTACTAGTACTCAAACCACACAGATATCAGAGTTCTCACCCTCTTGAGAACATCATAACAGATTTGTCATCCGGAATCAAAACAAGAGCTTCCTTGAAAAATCTGTGTGCGTTTGATGCCTTCCTATCCTTAATCGAACCAAAGAACATTGGTGAAGCCCTACAAGATGCTGATTGGGTAAATGCCATGCAAGAGGAGCTGAATCAGTTTGAAAGAAGTCAAGTATGGCACTTGGTACCCAGGCCACTAGACAGATCAGTGATTGGCACGAAGTGGGTCTTCAGGAACAAGCTCGATGAGGATGGAACTGTTACAAGAAATAAGGCAAGACTAGTTGTTCAAGGGTATAGTCAAGAAGAAGAAATTGACTATGATGAGACCTTTGGCCTCTAGGTTTTGAAAGAAAAGAGTCACCTGATCATGTATATAAACTTGACAAGGATCTTTATGGTATCAAACAAGCACCTAGAGCATGGTATGAGCGATTGTCAAAATTCCTACTGGAACATGGGTACAAACGAGGTAAAATTGACAGTACTTTGTTCCTAAAGGAAAAGGGGAAGGATCTTCTGATTGTGCAAATATATGTTGATGATATCATATTCGGGGCAACTACTGAAAAGCTTAGCAAGGAATTTGCTACACTAATGGGGAGTGAATTTGAAATGAGTATGATGGGTGAGCTAAACTTCTTCTTAGGCTTACAAATCAAGCAAAACCCACATGGAACAATGATTCATCAACAAAAGTATGTGAAAGAACTCCTCAAGAAGTTCAAGATGGAGGATTCAAAGGAAATAGACACCCCCATAGCCACAACTACTAAATTGGATGTGGATGAACCTGGTTCATCCGTTGATCAGAAGGTATACAGAGGAATGATTGGGTCTCTACTATATCTCACTTCCAGCAGACCAGATATTGTGTTCAGTGTGGGATTATGTGCCAGGTTTCAGGAAAATCCAAAGGAGTCTCACCTCACTATAGTGAAGAGAATTTTGAGATATTTGAAAGGCACCACTAATTTGTGCCTTTGGTATCCTAAAGGTAGTAATTTCGACCTTGTAGGATATGTTGATGCTGATTATGCACATTTCATGGTTGACAGGAAAAGTAATTCAGGCATGGCTCACTTCTTGGGCTCTTGCCTTGTGTCTTGGGCCACCAAGAAACAAAATTCAGTAGCTCTATCTACTGCTGAGGTTGAATATGTGGTTGCAGCCTCTTGCTGTGCTCAATTGTTGTGGATTAAGCAACAACTCATGGACTTTGGTATAGATGTGAGATGCATTACTGTTTTCTGTGATAATACTAGTACCATTAGTATGACGAAGAACTCGGTCCATCATAAGAGAACTAAGCACAAAGATGTTAGACACCACTTCCTTAGGGAAAACTTTGAAAAGGGAATGATCTCAATTGAATTTTGTGCTACTGATAAGCAAATTGCAGATATCTTCACCAAAACACTGAGTAGGGAGCATTTTGAGAGAAACATGCTTGAATTAGGGATGATTAAGATCATCTAATTGGAAAAACAAAAATGAAAAAAATTTATTTGAAAAAAAAAATTATTCTTGTTGGCTAGAAAATTCTAATTGGGTACTTAATCAGATTAATAATTGCTCAGCATCTTGTTTTTATTACCATACTCTTTTTCCATGTATTAATATGATTCCCTGGATACTAATAATGTTTATCTATTTTTGTAAATTGAGGCAATTTAAAGATTTCTAACAGGATGAACTTGGTTCATCCATGCTGATTCATCTAACTGACGAGGTACGTTCTCTTCTCCATATATTAATTCAATTACAGTCATACATGAGCAGGATTCTTTCCATAATTTGTTCAAATTCAAATACTTCGTACTTACCCAAATTGAACCAGTTTCAATAAGTCCCATCTTCACTTAAGTAGCCTAGTTTTAGGGGGAAATTAAATGTCTAATCAATGTCAGTCCTTTGGCGATTAGACTCCTAATTGAGTAAATGTTCTGCAGTTGAAATCTCCCCAGCCACATCTTATATAAGGGTCATCATTACTCTTTTCTTCATAAAGCAACCGTCGAACCAAGTTCAACTCATTCCACAATCCAAAACTGCTTACTCGCCTTTTTCTTCCTAACATCACATAATCATGTCTTCACCACCACCTGCTTCTTCTACTTCATCACCTAATCGTGATTATGATGGAGGAAATTCTGAGTCTGAATCTAACTCTCCATCTGTATACAGTTCTCAATCACCAAAAATCTCATCAACCCCTGAAAATACACCTATTCCTGAACCTACTCCAAACCCTACTCCTGCCCCCAAGAATCGTCGAGTCAAAGTTCTTGCCCGGAAAACTGTTGCTTCTGGGACTAGGGAAAAATTCTTGGAGGATCTTATTGAAGCGGACAAAGGTTCTAAGACAGATTCGTCCAGTGAATCTTTTAAATCAGCCAACGAGGAAGACGCACCTGGTTCAACCAGCTCTGAGAAAGGTAATCCGGAAATTAATTCTGAAGTTGTTTCTGCTGATAAAAGATTCGTGTTGGTTGGGTCTATTATTGATGTTGAAGTGCCAAGTAGGTAGAGGGTGGTAGAAAAGAAAGAATTTCTGAGAGAGATGGAAAAGAAGTTGACAGGGGATCTGGGGGGGATGGTACCACGCTGGTTATCTATGGTCCCATTCCTGAAAATGTTAGAGAAAACGTCACAGAGTTAGGGGGAAGTACAGCTGAGGAGGCTGCAGCAGGTCTTGCAAGTTTGAAGAAAGGCATAGATGAACCTGGTTCATCTGGGGAGGAAACATTGGCGGAAAGGCTGAAGACATTGGGGGAGTCCTATAACCCCAAGAAAAGGAGGACTCAAAAGTCCAAGAATGTAACTCACCCAATTCCTTCCAAGAAGAGGAAAGTTTCTGAAGTTGCTGGTGTTTCTACTCCAAAAGTACGAGCTACTCATAGCACAGTGAGAGATGAAGAAGAGAAATTGGAAAAGTCTCTGCAAGAGAGCAAGAAGAAGAGGGTAGCAAAGGGAAAAGCAAAAGTTGGAGAGCCTGTTGAGGTTGTTGTTATTGAAGAAGAGACGTTGGACCTGGTCCAACAAGAGGAGCAGCTGGCTCCAGTTGTGGTTAGGACACCAAAACCCAAACAGGCTAAGGCTTCTTCAAAGAAGTCAGCTGCTGTGTCCGCTGCAACTCCAAGCACCGTAAAAAAGACCAGGTCCAAGCCAAAGAAAGTAAAATTTGTTGAGAAAGAGGATGATGATGCAGACTGGAGTGGAGATGAGGAGAAGGAAATAGGAGAGGTGACTGACAAAGTCACCATGTTTGGAAAAAGAACAATTCTGAAGGGTAAGCTGATAAAGGATCTAGATGAAACTGGAATGCAGTATTTGCTGGGAACTCTAGAGGTGCAGGGCTGGAAGGACATGGTCCTTTGTATGGAAGGCAGGCTGGCAAGAGCTGAGTTGGTAGAATTCATGGGGAATGTGATTGTCAAGAACGGCAGGGTCACATCAATGGTCAAAGGAATTGAAGTTTCCTTTGATGCTAAAGAACTAGGTGTTATTCTAGACATACCAGCTGAGGGATATGAGGATTACACAAGGCAAAGATGGCCTTGTCTAGATGGGATGGCCTTAGCAATTAACATCACCAGGTTCTTCAGTGATAATGAGAAAGAGATTGAATCAAGTCCTGTCTACAAGAGTGAAATGAAGCCAAAACACAAGCTATTCTTCGAGTTCGTCATCAAGTTTCTACTGCCCAGACAAGAAAGAAGGCACATTGCCAACTATATGGATATGACCCTGATGGAATGCTTGTACAGGGGAAAGCAAATCAATTGGCCAACTTTCATCATCCAACTCTTGGACAGAGTTTTGAATGGAACAAAAGCACATGCAATCCCATATAGATTTATTCTGACAGTCTTGCTTGCTCATTTTGGGGTTACAGTAAAGAAGGCTGAAATGGCGACTGCCAAGGATTATTTTGGGAAGGAAACTTTATTGTCGTGTGATTACATTGTCAATGTTCCTGCAGATGAACCTGGTTCATCTAGGAAGCAGCCAGTCAACAACAAAGTAAGAACTCTGGTGCAGGAAAGCGAGTTCAAGGATATGGAGATCCTTCATTTGAAGTCTCGTGTGATTGAGGTTGAAGCTGAGCGGGATGCTCTCAGGGCTGAATTAGCAAAGGAGAAAGATAAGAACGATAGTGTTCTTAAGCAGATGCTTTCTCTCCTACAATCCAAGACCACAACCTCCTCTGCACCTTCCCATCCTTAGGCTATCCAGAGCTTCCCCATAACCTTTCAAGTGCCCAGTTCGGGACATGTTTCTGTCTTGTTAAACTTGTTTCTATATTTTTCTATTTTTTGCTCATGGTTTGTTTGTTTTTGTTTTGTTGTATGGTGTTTGATAATCGTTACTAATCAATGAATTTTGCTTCTAGTTATTGACTTGTCTCAATTTCTTATTTAGCTTACATTTATTGGCTTCTTGTGTTGATTAATCATGCTTTGCACCTGCAGTTGCCTCAATGGCCATGAGTAATAATTAATCAATCTGGTAAGTGTATCATTTTGCAATATTTTCGATGATGCAAAAAGGGGGAAGATATGTGCTGAATTTTTTTTAGTGATATTTTATAACTTAATGAACCTGGTTTCTCAATGATTAATGCTTAAAATCGTACAAAATGTTTGAAGTGTATACATGTTGACCCATGTCACTGCATAGTTTTGAAGATTGACAAAAGCTGACCAGTTGAACCAGGCCCATCAGGGCACACATCTTGGAACTGAATAGCTTGCACATGAACCGTACATGCATAGGAGATATTCGTGACTGTGACTTATCAATGAACCAAGAGATTGTCTCCTAATGCAAAAAGGTTGCAAACTGATGAGAGAATAGAAGTTGAATTCAGCAAGGAGAAGTAACAAAGGAAGGAAGTTGAGTTTAATTTGAATTCTTTCTCCCAGGAAGAGTCGAACTAGAATTGATTGACAAACTCAACTACTGACTCTATAAATACTCGAAGTATTTCTGCTGGAATTTTGGACGCACAAGTACAGAAGTGAATCAAGATCTGAAAGCAAAATTCCCAGTTGTTTTGCAAGCAGATTTAGTGTGCGATACAAAGGTTACAGATCAACTAGAAGAACCAGTTTAATTGTTGATGTATTGAGTCTAGTTGATTGTAGTAGGTGTTTCAATATTGTATCTTATCATCTTTCTTAGAAGCAAATTGTAATAGGTACACATTGTTCAAGTTAGAGTTAACTTGAAGCTTGTAGAAATTANATACAAAGGGATTAGAGTTAGTCTTAGGATTACAAAAGAGTTTATTTTGTAAGTCCGTTTGGCTCAGAGTTTTTAGTGAAGAGTTTGAGAAAATCCTACTAAGGAGTAGGTCGTGGTTTTTTCACCTTTTGAGCCAGGTGTTTTCCACGTAAAAATCTCTGTGTTTTTTACTTTACTGCTTTTATTATTCCACACAAGTAGAAGTTGGAATACAAAGAAGAACCCGGTTCTTCTTGGGAGACAACACTCAAAAATTTGGGTACCACACTTTTAACCTATATTCTTGTGTGGTATTGACGTCTAAAACATCAAGAAGGATTTTTGACTTCTTTAAATTGTGGCTTGGCAAAAGTGTAGGCAATATCAGGTATTGGTTTGGACAAATTCCAACAATTCTTTTTGCGGGCCTTGGCTCTATCTATGTTAGCTGATGTTGGTTTAAAACCCAAGCCAAAGGTATCTTTCTTAGAAAAAGGAGAAATGGGGTTCACAATTCCCTGAAGAGATGATCCTCATCCTTTTCCTGGTTCATAGTCGTGCCTCAACATCAATGCAACTAGCATCATAGATGTGGTTGAAAGACGGGGATCCAGAATTGGTTTTCCTTCTTCCACTTGGTCAATCTCAATAACCTCAAAAGCCTGATATATGATGGATTCACATTCTTCCTTGGCCTCGATAAATGGAATGGATGGGTCTTTTATAGACAGATGAGTCGCCCTCCCATGAACAATAATTTCTTGCATGTCATACTTGAATTTGACCATTTGATGTAGGGTAGATGGTACAGCTCTTGCCATATGGATCCACGGCCTTCTGAGAAGAAAATTATAGGAAGTTTCCATATCCAACACTTGAAAGACAATGTTAAAATCAACCGGGCCGATTGTCATGGTGAGTTTGTTTTCCCCAATAGTGTCTTTTCTTGAACCATCACAAGCTCTGATGCTAACATTACTAGTCTGAATTATGTTAGTGTTAATGTTTAGTTGTTGTAGAGTAGAAAGAGGGAATACATCTACACTTGAGCCTCCGTCTATCGTGACTCGTTTTATGTTGAATTCGGATACTAACAGAATGTTCAGTTACCACGGTGAATCAGAGCAGATCATCATTCTGTTAGTGTTAATGTTGCAGATGATCTATTGTGTCTAGCCCCTTCCTCAGGCAGATCATCATTGTTAAAAGTAATTTTATTTACTTCAAAATCTTTCAGCCATTTTTTCTAGTTGATTCACTGTTGTCATTTTTGAGACAAATGCCTCATTCAGAGAGTTGATCAACACACGACGATGCTTTTTCGAGTGCAAAAGCAGAGATAAAAAAGATATCGGAGCAGGGGATTTCCGTAGTTGGTCAATGATTGAGTAGTCTTGCATCTTCATCTTCTTAAGGATTTCCTCCGCTTCTTTTTCTGCAACGGGTTCTTTCACTGGAAAGTATCTTTCCCTGGCTTGCTTAGCTTTTCTTAATTCCTCCGGTGAGTAGCACCTTCCAAAGCAGGACAAGCCCCTCATTTCATATGTTTCTTCCACTATCTCTTTTCCTCTGTATGTCATGATAGTCTTATTATATACCAGGTAATAACGTTTGTGTTTGTCACTGGGAGTTGTGTAATAGGTCAGATCATGTCTGACTCTATTATATTTCTCAAACCATTATTCAGAACAATCTTTTGAATGCCCCCAGGGATGTAATGTTTTAGCCCACCCAATTGAACCTCAACCTTTTTTGTGCTTCCAGATACATAGAGAATCATTTTTCTCAAATTTTCCAAGTTCAAGCTAGAACTCACACCTTTCACAATCAACGGTGCCAATTGCGATGGGCTTTCTATCACTTTTGGTTCTTGTCGTATGCTTCCAACAACCATCTCTGTCTTGCCAGACTGTTTATAATCCCGATCATCATAAATCATCCAATAAAATGTGTATTATTATGAGCCGGGAGCGAATTGTTTGTGATATTAGGAGTATCCTCATTGTTTGTCACCGCAATTATCTTTGCTTCAATCAAATATTCAATGGCTTTCTTTATAGTCCAAAAAATTTTGGTACTATGACCTTGGGTGTTAGAGTGATACTCACATCTTGCATGAGTCAAAACCTTTTGAATTTGGATTCACATAACGCGGCATGATAGGTTCAATCAACCACAATTGCATAAATTTTCAAAATAAGCTTGTATATGATTCTCTAATTGGGGTGAACTCTTTATGGCTCATGTTCTCTCACATATTCTTGTCAGGGACGAGGATTATATGGCGCCTGCAAATTCGGCGGAGTTGATGGGAGCCTTGTGGAATCAGTGCCCACCATTGTTGGTGATTGGGAGTCCTAGCATAAGCTTGAGCATTAAACATTGTGTATTTTTTCGGGAGAACTGAGTACCGGGGACCCTGAGGCGGATAGTAATGTTGAGGAGAATTGGATTGTCCTTATTGGAATTGCACATAAGAAGGAATTATTCCTCTTTGAACTCCCCTGAACCCAGATGCCATCATGGATCCTTCCTCCTTCTTTTTCCGATTTTCGAAAGTGCCTGGCCCACTTTGAATTGCTTGTGTGGTCGCCTTAAGGACTGCCTAGCTCACAATTTTGCCTGACTTCATGTCATTCTCAACTATTTCACCAATCTAAATCGCCTCACCAAAAGGTTTACAATGGCAACCAACATGTAATAGAGGTAATCATGATCCCGAGTTTAGAGAAAATAACCAATCATTTCTGCCTCTTTCATTGGTGGTTTGACCCTAACAGCTTGCTCCCTCCACTTTATTGTATATTCTCTTAAGCTTTCTGTTGGATTCTTCTTTATGTTGACGAGAGAGGCGCAGTCTGCACTATATCAATATTGTACTGAAACTATTGGACAAAATCTTGAGTCATGTCGCTCCAAACGTGCCAGTGAGAGATGTCTTGATCTATTAACCACTCTAAAGCAATTCCTGTCAAATATTCCCCAAAATAAGCCATGAGTAATTCTTCTTTGCCTCCTGCTCCCCTCATTTTGTTATAATACCTCTTCAAATGGGCAAGGGGGTCACCATGCCCATCATACTTGTCAAACTTGGGGGTCATGAAGCTGGGTGGCAAATGAACATGGGGGAACATGCATAGATCGTTAAACGAAACACTCTTGTGGCCTCCCAAACCCTGTATGTTTGTCAAGTTTTGTTCCAAGCTCTTCATATTTCTAGTCATCTCCTCTTGTTCCATTTTGTTTCCGGGCTTTTCAATCTCAACTAGAAACGCATTCTGAGGAGTATGCTTGTATGAATCTGGAACCTTGAAAGTCAGTTGTAACGACCCGATCGGTCATTTTGCATTATCGAACCCCGTTCCCCTAAATGAAACTTCCCATAGCGGCTTATTGTGAGTTATGACTTGCGGGAATGGGTGGTTCGGGATTCGGAAGTGTTTAGAGTGGTATAGGAACACTTAGTTCCTTAAGGTTGGTCTTTTGGCCAAGTTTTACTTCGGTCAACATTTTAAGTAAACGACCTCGGAATCGAGTTTCGACGGTTCCAGTAGTTTTGTATGATGATTTCTGACTTGGAAATATGTTCGGAATGGGTTTTGGATGACCCGAGAGCGTTTCGGCACCCAATATCGAAATAAGAGTTTCCTTAAGTTTGAAATTTGGTTTGGAACGTGTTTTTGTGCTATCGAGGTCCGAACGGAACTCCGAGATCGGGAATAGTTCTTTTATGTAAATTATGGCTTGCTCGCAAAATTTGGCGTTATTTCGAGTAGTATAGGTTGATTCGGCGCATTGATACCGAATTCAAGAACATGAAGTTCTTAAGTTTGATCTTTAGGGGTTTTGAGGTGTGATTTTGAGTTTTAGCGTTGTTTTGGTATAGTTGGACGGCGGCTCGGGTGGGCCCAGGTGCCCCTCGGGCACCAACCAAGGCCAAAAACCAGCTGAAACAGTTGTTGGTGCACCTGAACTGGTGTGACCGCAGGTGCGGTTGCCTAGCGGGACTGCTCCTGCGGTCCCAGCTTCGCAGGTGCGACCCCCAGGTGGTCTGCCCATTCCTCGCAGGTGTGGACTCTTTTCCGCAGGTGGGGAGCTGCTGGTACGGACTCCTGTCCGCAGGTGCGACCCCAGGCCCCTTGTCCCATTTCCGCAGGTGCGAGACCGCAGGTGCGGAACCACTGTAGGCAGTGTATTCTTTTAAACACGGGAAATGTTCATTTTTCTCCATTCTTTCCTCCATTAGAGACCTTGAGAGCTTGGAAAAGAGCCCCACGACCTAGCTACTGAAAGGTAAGTGAATTCTACCCTAGTGTTAGCTTAATGCATGAATTCCTAACTAGATTAACTACCTAATTAGTGAAAAATCAAGGGTTAGAGTAGTAACCTAGGTTTTTTAAAAAGTTGGAGAATTTCCAATGAATTAGCCACAAAATGATACAAAAACTAGATATTAATGGTCCTTAGGTTATGGGAAATTGTTTCCTTTGCAAATTTCCGAAATCCGAGCATGCGGGCCCGGGGGTGAATTTTGGGATTTCTTCAAGTAGATTGAATAACGGCTTAATTAGATAAATTTCATACCTTTGAGCATAGATTAATTTATGTATACCATATTTGACTAGTTTCGAATCCTTGGGAGGCGAGTTCGGAGTTTCGAGCGCATTCTTGACCCGGAAAGTAGGCTCAGCACGAGGTGAGTCTCCCTTCTAACCTTGTAAGAGGGAATTGTCCCCATAGGTGATTATAAATTATTGAAATGTCCTTATTTGCGGGGGCTACGCACGCACGAAGTGACGAAAGTCCGTGCGTAGCTACTACTATGCCAGGTCGGGTAGTTTTAGGACCCATGGACATGCTTTTATGTGCCTTACATGTATCCCTGAATGTATTTTGAGTTGCTTATTATCCTTGAATTAGCATGAGAATATTAGGAAGTTACATTCAAAATTACATATGCTTAAGTTCTTGTTTGCAAGTATAATCCCTATTAAATTCCTGAATTCCTGATAATTCTGTGTATGTATACGAGCACCTGCGTCGCATGTATGATTTGCGAGCGGGGTAGCCTTACTATTATGTCAACCGCGTCGCATGTTCGATTCACGAGCGGGGTAATAGAGTTCATCTATGATTCGAGCCGTTCGACCCTCGGCAGTGCTCATTTATTTTCGCGACGCTTCGGTCGTATGCTCCAACATACTATGTGTTGTATATTTGACTGAGAGTCTTGTTGTTATTATTTAAACTGCTTCATGTGAAAAGAAAAAGTTAGTATATTGTATGCTAGTGTGAGTTGACATGCAGAGGTAAACTGTGAACTTATATTGATATTTCATGTCTTTGTGATTTCTAGGACTGCTATCCTTGCCTAGTCTTATTTAGTCCTGTTATTTAATCATGACCCTAGTAAGTATCACGTCTACTTCTTCGAGATTAGAAGGGATACTCACTGGGTACATATTTGTTTATATGTACCTATGCTACGCTTCTGTACTTCATTGTACAGGTTCTGAGGCAGGTGCATCTGGTTATCAGACCGGAGCGCGACCTTGAGAGCATACTCTGTATCCGACTCCACGGTGAGCTTCTCCCCTTGGCGTTTCTCAGCAGCACTTTGGAGATGTCTTTTGTTATTTTCTGTCTATTTCCTTCAGACAGTAGCACGATTATTCTATCTTATTTTGTATATTCTACTAGTCCGCCCGTAGACTTGTGACACTAGGTCCTAGCACACTTAGTAGACATTATATTTTGGCACTGTATATGTTTAATCACCGTCCTTTTAGTTATGTTGGTTTTTAAGTTGGTTAAATTATACGTTTTCACTTTACAATTTTAACCTTAAAATTTGATAAGTTTTGGAACAATTTATCAAATAAGGTAATCTCGCTAGTAATACAAGTGTTGGCTTGCCTGACCCCGGCGTTGGGCGCCATCACGACCTGAGTTCGGATTTGGATCGTGACATCAGTTCTGGAGAGTAATGTTAGGCATCATGAGCATTGAGTTGTGGATCATTGTTTGACTTTTGAGCAAGAGTCGGTTGAGGGACAATAAAGGTATGGGTAACGTATACAGTAGGTGGGTCATTTCTGAGTGCGACGGGAGGACGTGGAATGGAGGTACTGGGGATAGTGGGAAGGCTAATGCTCAGACTAAATCCAGGTTGGTACAATGAGTTACTTATAATGAAGATGGGCACTTGAGTTGCAACTAACACATTATGAAGATTATCCGAAGGCCCTATGGGTAGTGGAGGCGGTGCTTGTCCACTCACCCAGGCTTGGTACATCTCTGCCAATTGTTGTTTCAGCACTCTTACTTCTTCAACCAATCCCCAACTTTGTTCGACCAATTGTCCATGGACATCATTATTATTTGATTCATTCTCATTCTCACTAAATTGATGCATAAATGACCTTTGTGAATATTTTTTTTGTTAATAGAAATAAAATCTATGCTCTAAGAATGTGAGTATTTTTTAAAAATTAATTTTTTTTAATTAAATCGAATAAAATCTATTAACAGTAAGATAAAAATTTAAAACATCAAGATTAGACCTAAAGAAATATTTACACTAAAAGAGTATACAATTTGGGTGTGGTAAAAAATTATTTGATCACAGTCGCATAACAACTAAATAGTAACTATAAGAAGTAATTATGTATATGGTAGCTATAGGAAGTTAACAGCTACTAAACAATAGAGATTTCTGAAAATTCTTCTTTAAATTAAATTCTTTTTGGCTCGCGGGTAGGCTCCGCTCCGGGCTCAATCGAGCCTTATGAATTGGCAGGCTAACTTGAGTAGGGCCTATAAGACTCATTTAAAATGGGCTAGAAAAACTTTAGCCCAACTCTACCTTAGTAGCAGACTGAGTTGGGTTGACTTCATGGCACAAGTCCATTTTGATGGCTCTATCCATTGGTTAGCCATTAAGTATTTATTTTTATATGGAATGTTATCCATATTAAATAGGTAATTATCCAACTTATATTTTAGTGGATAATATGAATGAAAATTATAAATTTTATCTATTTTGCCATTCGTAGATGCAGTGACTGGTCAATAAAGCTTTACATACAAAGGTATAATAATTGTAATTAGCTAGCATTCTCAAAATCGATATATATATATATATATATATATATATATATATATATATATATATATATATATATATATATATATATATATATATATATATATATATATATATATATATATATATATATATATATATATATATATATATATATATATATATATATATATATATATTTCGAGTATGCTGCAGATCTAAATTGATGAATAAACGATCCCTCTAAGTTTTTGATAAGCAGTGCTCCCAATTCGACATATATTATAACTAGACCAGAAAAATAAATTAGATCTACTGTCCTTTCTTGTTTCACTACATCTACTGTCATGTACCTCGTTAAAAGAAAGCCGTGGGATTTCTTGAGGATTAAAGCTAAATGGTGCGGGTATCACTCCAATAAATTTTAAAAGGTATACTACTTATACTCATTGAATGGATATGGAGGGTCCTGCCTGTTGATTAATATGCATATGAGTGTTATGTGTCCCTATAGTGGCTTGTAATCTAATTTGCTACATGTTTCATGTGCGAAGTGAGTTGGATTTTCATATATAGATTTGATGATTTACAAGAACGAAAAACCCTAATATGGAATCATTACCGATAGATGTAGTGCACTTTAATTTTTCATGGAAGCTGAAAACCTTGCATTAATTACCTCCATAAACATGTTTGCACAAATAGAAATGAAATGTGAGAAGAAATAAGTGTTTATCAATGTAGGCGAATTCAGAATATAAAGTCGATGAGTTTTTTAAATTTATGAATATGATTTAAAGCCATGACTCAGTCCGTTCTAAGTTGGCTAGGGTGAAGATTGATCAAATAATAGGATATAAATCAACTTGTCCTACGTCACAACATCTTCTCTTTATTTTGCTTTTGGAAAAAGAAATGTGAAAGGCAATGTATGTTTCTTAAATTATTAATATAAGTTCTTCCATGTTTACATAATTCATATTTGATTTTATATGTTTGGACCAACTTAGGTTACAATTTTGAGTCGTTGGATTACATTATTTGACTAATGTTTGATGGCATTTCGGATTTACCCTGTTAGATCAAGTTTATTTGTCATAATCCGAATTCGTTTAAACAAGGATGTGTTGCACGAGTTACTAAAAAGTAGATTAATTTTGCCAACTCTTCTATGCTTGAAAGAAGCTCATTGGAATGAGGAACAAGGTGGTCAGTGACATATTAGTGAAAGCTTTGGTTAGTGTAGCATGCCACAGTTAGCTTTACTTCGATGTAGGCAAGAGGAGGAGGAGTTATATTATATAGTAAAAGAAGAGAAATTAGGTTATTGCTTAAAAGCAGAAGTAAATATTGGCAATAGAGAGAACATTGAATGTCACGCGGTTTCAAGGAGGCAGAAGGAGTGATGAGGGCATCAGCTGACTTTGGCTGTGGAGTAAATGCTCTTGAGTCTTGCCTGTCGCCTTTTTGACTCTTTCACTCTCTACTTCTCCTTCATTTCTATATATGCAGATAAAATACCTTAGCCCTTAGACCCTTGTCTTTGCTTTTTCCAAGAACACAAGAAAAAAAAGTTGAAGCCACAACAAAGAAGAAAAAGAAATACTAACATTCATATAGAACAGAAAAAAAAGTGATAAGATTATAGTGTTGAGATGGGTAGACCCCCTTGCTGTGACAAAGTAGGGGTGAAAAAAGGGCCATGGACTCCTGAAGAAGATATAATGTTGGTCTCTTATGTTCAAGAACATGGTCCTGGAAATTGGAGGGCAGTTCCCACTAAAACAGGTTTATTGTTTAATTTTGCTTAGTCTATTTATGAGTCTAACAATTGCTAAATGTAGTGAGTTTACTAAAGATTTGTCTTTGTTTTGTCCCAGGATTGAGGAGATGTAGCAAGAGCTGCAGGCTAAGATGGACTAATTACCTTAGGCCAGGGATTAAGAGGGGTAGCTTCACAGATCAAGAAGAGAAAATGATTATCCAGCTACAAGCTCTTTTAGGCAACAAGTATGCTATCTTAATCTTTTCTTTTTCCCTCCTAAACCTAATAACTAATCTAGGATGTATTTTGCAGGTTTAGCTGACCTGTTAGACGTAGTTCGAACTACATACACATCATAAGAAAAAAAAGTATATATTAGTAAATAATAAGGTTACTCTCATTCTAAACCAATTCTAGATCTTGAATTCGTAGCATAATACTTATGTGGGTCTGGATCATCATTTGGCATATTAATCTAGCATTTTTTTAAGCTAAAATTCCAGTAAATCAAGCCTGCGTAGAATACTAAACTTTTCCTTGTGCAAGACCACAATAGTGAAATCGTTTAGGATTAATTCCAGTAATATAGTAAATGACATTTTTACAGTATGAGTTCACTTTAAAAACGATTACAGTTAATTATTTTTCATAAGAAGTAAATTTAGTAATCTAAATATAAGACAAATTTCTTATTTGTAACATGTTAAACTACACCAACAATGTAAAAATTCTTTTATTATCTTATCACTATATATATAAGTTTAATGTTTGTGACTTGGTGTGACCTTATAACAGATGGGCTGCAATCGCTTCGTATCTCCCAGAGAGAACTGACAACGACATTAAAAACTACTGGAATACTCATCTAAAGAAAAAGATGAAAAATCTTCATGAAAAATGCTCTGGAGATGATGATGTATTCTCTGTAGAAAATGGTCATAATTTGTCATCTTCAAACTCAAACTCTAGGGGCCAATGGGAAAGAACACTTCAAGCTGATATAAACATGGCCAAAAAGGCTTTACATAATGCCTTGTCATTGGAAAACTCAACCCCATATATTAAACAAGAAACCCCAGCCCAAGTTTCTACCTATGCATCAAGTACTGAGAATATAGCCAGATTACTACAAGGATGGATGAGAAGTTCTTCTTCCACAAACAACTCTGACGAGAATTCAAAAACTTCATCTAATAACATTGCGGCCACAACTGATTCCTATTCCTGTGATGGGACTCCAAGTGCTGAAAGCAAAGGTATTGTCGAATTATTTGATAAAAATATAAATTGTTAGATAAAGCAAAATTTATCTCGCTTCCATGTGACTAGGAGGTCACCGATATGCAGTGGCGGATCCACAAGGAGTCCTATGGGTGCTTAAGCACCCATTGTCTTCGGCCAACTTAATAGATTTATATATAGGTAATTATCAAAAAATTTAAATAAGTATTAGGTGAGCACCCATCATTAAATTTATTTTTCCTCTTCTCCTGATATTTTTGCCGGTGAGCACCTATGACTTTGAAATCTTGGATCCGCCACTGCCGGTATGAGCCGTGCAAACAGCTTCTTGCAGAAATGCAGGGTAAGGATGCGTACAATTGACCCTTGTGATTCGGCCCTTCCCGGACCCCGCGCATAACGGGAGCTTAGTGCACCGGGCTGTCTTTTTTTGTTAGATAAATCGAAGCACACTTTTAATTATTCGTTCTATTTTAGTTTATGTGGCACTATTATTATTTGGAGAGTCAAATAATTTTTTTTTCTAAAATTTTCTCAAACTCTTTTGAATATTTTTTAATAACTAGCTATGTTGATTTATATATTTTTCACATAATTTTCAATTATGTAAAGTTTAATTTAATAACTTGAAGAAACTAGGCTTTTAATATACATAAAAAAAATTAAATGCATAAAACTCGTACACCAAATAGGTTCACATAAAATGAGACGAAGAAAGTTATACTTAATTACATCTCCAACACGTGCGACCTAACTTTTTCCTATTTTTCAAAGCACATGAAAATTCTCTATCTGTTCTACTAGTATGTCGAATTATGTGCCTATATGATCTAAAAAATTAAGCTGTTAAAGAAAGTATGTCTTAAATTACTTAATTATCATTTCTCCAACAGGTGGGACGGGCATAATGGAAGCGTTCGAGTCACTATTTGGGTTGGAAACATTTGAATCGTCAAGTTCAGATCAATTTTCTCAAACAGCATCACCTGAGGCAAGTAAATTTCAAGTTGAAATCAAGAAAGAAGAGAATAACGTTAACACACAAGTGCCCTTGTCCGTTATGCTAGAGAATTGGCTACTTGATGAAAATACCATTCAAGGGAAAGATTACTTGACTAGCTTCTCCTTTGATGAAACTGCTGACCTTTTTTAGATGGATTTTTTTGTTATAATTCTTTTGAGGGATTTCTAGAAATTTGAATGCTCCATCTTTTTTTCGCTAAACGTACTCTCATTTTTTTTTTCGAGGCATATCTCTGTGGCATCCCCATTTTTGTTTTGTCTGGTATGGCGTGCTTAACAGTGTACATTTAATCCATTCTTACATTGATTAGTTCAGCCAAGAGTAGAGTTCTTTTATCAATTGACTACGTTGTATCTTTCATTTTTATGAATTTAAGTTGTGTTCACTCATAGTATTGAGAAGAAAGGTGAAATTTAGTTGACGTTACATGTTATAACTATATCTTCCAGGTAATTATATCAAACTTATTATGAAAGTAATATATTATTGTATGTTGATTTAATATGATAGTATAAATTTTTTTACACATTGTTGTTGTGTTAAACTCGATCAAACCATTTTTTCATTGAGAACGTGTTTGGATTTGCATTACCCCTTTTTTAAAGACTCCAAAATTCACAATTGTTGATTATACCAAACTGTATATATCAATTGATAAATTGAAGTAGAAAATTAAAATTTTGTATTAATTAATTATGACTAAATAATAACAGTGCACGTAAAACACGATTATGGATTCGTTTTGAGCTTATATAAGAACCAACTGCAAATAAATTTTTGAATCGTTTAAAACCTTCAGAAAAAAATATGGAGTGTTAAGCTAACATGACATCTGAGGATATACATGGTTGGACAAATTAATTGGATATGTCCAAACAATTATCTTTTGACCTGCGTCGAGCATACCAAGGAGTAAAGTCAACTAGCATATATCCTCTGTGTATTTATCGTATCTCTAAAACACATATATCCAAAAGGCAGATACTGTACTCTTGCTAGATTCCAATATATTCAAAAACTTAAAACCTGCATCAGGACCCTATCGGATATCCCAATTATATCTCGCGTTCACGCACGATCTAGGGAAGGGTTGCATCCTAAGGGGTGGGATGTAGGCAGCCTACTCCATCAGTGATTGGTTTCACACGGCTCCCCTTAAATAAATTAAAAGTTGAAAATATCGATCAATAACCTAATCAAGTTACTTCTGCCTATCGAAAATATTTGAAGTGTCACTTGCATAGACTGATTTATGAGTGTATATATAGTGGATGCACCCAAATTATATATGGTCGAGTAACTTAAAATATGACGTCTTATGTGCTAAGTTTTCGCCAATATTACTAGAAGTTATGCACCCTTTATATTCGTTAACTTAAATTTCTGGATTCAGTCTGTATCATTTGTCTCCAAAAGTTTAAAGTGGTAATGAAATATCTTAGGAGTTTCTACGATGACATTGAAACGACACAAAAGAGATAATTAAAAATATGATTAACCAATGCATAATAAGTGATAAAGTTTATGCTATGCATTTCATTCGCACCTTGTGACAAGTTGAAATTGCCCATTCCATAAGTAGAAAAATCCCACTATGATGACTAAGTTCACATGATTCACTTGTTCACTCTATCAGAAATTTATTATCATTCCATAGCAATATATGTGGGCAGCAATTGTCTTTGGAAATTTGCTTGCTTTAGCCTTAAATGCTCACATGTGAAGTGCTCCATTTTACAACTATTTGAAATTTGTGGAACGCACAGTAACCGCCCAAGTCAATTTTCCCCAAAGTTTATTTAAGTTTCTCTCTATTTTTTTCTTTTTGTTTTTTTACAATTGATAGTGACTCCAAAAATCTGAGATCATTTTGTCTTCTCTAATTTTGATTTTAATAGCAAAATACCTTAATTCACTATAAAATTATACTTATACAGGTATGTGGCTATCCTTTTTTCCCCTCTAATATCACACATATAAATATATTGTGGAAAAGATAATGCAGACATCTTTAGTTTGTAAGTATCATTTTGACTATCTTCGGGGCATTGGCGCGTTTTATGTTACTCGAAAATAGTCTGCGCGGCAGTCAAGTCTCACACTTGACTTCAGCCTGCTCCAATACTCTGCCAAAATTTCAGCAATTTTGGACTTAGATTATTTTAGGCAGTTTTTCAACGTAGTAAGTTTAGACTAATTTTAGACAACACAATATAAGTAAGGCAACAGAAAATAAGAAGAACACAAGGCACAATATACAGGAAATTTCTTCCCCAACTTTGTATTTAACTCGAGCATACAAAGAAACTCAACTCGAAGTACAGCCGTGTACAAAAGAAGATCACTCTTGACCCTCAAAAGCTTACTCTTAGCCTTAGGTAATTTCACTCTTGAAAACCAGACTTAGGAATCTTTGCTAACTCAATTGTGCACTCATATACGTTTTTTTTTCTTCTTACCCAAAAGCATAAGGCCGCTGCCCATTTATAACAATATGAGACAGCCCTCTTTGCCCTTACACTTGTCGCAACTAGGTTTAGACACTTGCCCCACACAATCCACTATTTTGGCCTAATGTAGTTGACAACCTCCAACTACTAGGATCATGTAAATCATGCTAAATAATAGTGGAATCATGGCCCCAAAAACGTGCAACCACTGCTGCCAGCATTTTAGCAAAACTCAACTACTGCTCATGTGCACAGCATGTGCCGATAACCGCCTTTGACTTGGTCAATCTGAAGTTTGCTGCCCATTTTCGTGCCTTAGCTTGAATCAGGCGCCAATGCCTTGTACTCAGCTGCATTGTAGCCACAATTTGCACATGTCATTGCCCACGAACTTGGCCCGTTTGTCGCAACTCAATGTCATGACAAGTCTGTCCTGCACACTGCCCTTTGCACTTTGGCCTGCCTTTGCCACTTCGTTTTTACCTTGCCTTGGCATCAATGCCTCATGCCTTGATGTATTCCCCATGACAACACTCTTGTTGTCAAGTCGAGATTCAATTGGTGGAGGTCTAACAAACCACCTGCACCCTTTGAAACTCGACGTCCTCGTCGAGGTTAGCTCAATTTATGAGTCCTAAGGGGTTGACAAGCAACGCCCTTGGCCTCCCTTCTCATCAGCCACAATTGCATTCGCTCCAGCCAGTTTATTGTCACTGGTCATTGCCTCTAATGCAGCCCTCTTATCCGCGATAGTCATAGCATTTAACACTGCCTTCTTTGGGCAGTCTCTTGCTTGGTGTGGCCCATCAAAAATGTAACAACCACCAAATTTTCTGTCCTGTTCCTTGCATTTTGAAGTTTCGGCCTCTTGCTTTCCCTTCCCCTTGTCTTCATTAGCATTGTTATATTCACATTTCTTCCACTCATTTGCCTTGTCTTTCCTTCCCTCATTAGACTTTGAAGTAGAAGTATCTTCACCCAAGTGAAAATCACCCAATGCATCAACCGCAACCGCATCATTTGCGAAGTTTTGAATATTCTGCCTACGCAACTCCAATTGTGCCCATTGTTGCAGCTCGCTCAAGAAGTTGTGCAACTTGTCTTCTTCCGACATGTTGCTGATACTCAACATCAAAGAAGTGAACTCTTTTACATATGCTCTAACTGATACGGTTTGCCTCAACTTTTTCAGTTTGTCCCTAGCAATCCATGACGTATTGCTAGCAAGAAATTGATCCATCAATTCCTTTTTAAGCCGCTCCCACGACTCAATCTTTGGTCTCCCCAAACTTTCATCTTCAGCCACACGAGTGATCCACCATAACATAACATGGTCACTCAAATACGTGCTGGTCCAGGTTACTTTCTCCTTCTCATCTTGCACACGAATAACATGAAAGTACTGCTCCATATCCCAAAGGAAAATCTCCAATTAACGTGCACTCCTTGCACCACCAAATTCCTTAGGTTCAGAAATCTTTACCTTGAGACGATCAACACCACGTTGAGGAGCATCCTCGCCCACATCACATCGCAACACCACTGTCTCGTTCCTTGGATCCGCATTCTCTTGACTTAGCTTTGCCAATTCTACCTCAAGGTAGGCAAGCCTTATCACGAGAGTCTGATTTCTTCACCTTCAAGGAAATTTCCCACCAATGTCTCCAGTTTCGTTAGCCTTTCCCGTAGTTCGTTGTTACCACATGCCATGTTCTCAAACAAGACCATGAAATCTACCACTGCCTGTCGTGTTTCCATCACGAACCTGCTCCGCTCCGATACCAGTTGTCACGGGCGCATTTTGTGTCACTCGAAAACAGCCTGCGCGGCAGCCAAGTCTCACACTTGACTTCAACCTGCTCCAGCACTCGGCCAAAATTTCAGCAACTTTGGACTTAGATTATTTTAGGCATCTTTTCAACGTAGTAATTTTAGACTGATTTTAGGCAACACAAAATAAGAAGAACACAAGGCACAATATACAAGAAATTTCTTCCCCAACTTTGTATTTAACTCGAGCATACAAAGAAACTCAATTCGAAGTACAACCATGTAGAAAAGAAGATCACTCTTGACCCTCACAAGACTACTCTTAGCCTTAGGTGTTTTCACTCTTGAAAACCAGACTTAGGACTCTTTCCTAACTCAATTGTGCACTCATACACATTTTTTTTTCTCCTTACCCAAAAGCATAAGGGTGCTGCCTATTTATAACAATATGAGACAGCCCTCTTTGCCCTTACACTTGTCGCAACTAGGCTTAGACACTTGTCCAACACAACCCACTATTTTAGCCTAATGTACTTGACAACCCCCAACTACTAGGATCATGTAAGTCATGTTAAATAATAGTGGGACCATGGCCCCAAAAACGTGCAATCACTGCTGCCAGCATTTTAGCAAAACTCAACTGTTGTCCATGTGCACGACATGTGCCGGTAACCACCCTTGACTTGGTCAATCTGAAGTTTGCTGCCCATTTTCGTGCCTTAGCTTGAATCAGGCACCAATGCCTTGTACTCAAATGCGTTGTAGCCACGTTTTGCCCATGCCATTGTCCACGAAATTGGCCCGTTTGTCGCAACTCAATGTCATGACAAGTCTATCCTGCACACTGCCTTCCTTTGCACTTTGGCATGCCTTTGCCACTTCATTTTTGCCTTGCCTTGGTATCAATGCCTCATGTATTGATGTCTTCGCCATGATCAAGTGTCACTCTCATCCCACAACTCATTGTCAAGCCCTTGCCAAGATGTTTTGCCTCCGTCAAAGCCTAGGCCATCACTTGCCCGTTTCCCATTTATGTTTTGGTGTTGCTCATGCACCTTAGCTTGGCAACACTCTTGTTGTTCCATGATAACACTCTTGTTGTCAAGTCGAGCTTCAATTGGCGGAGGTCTAACACTTAGTTTGATCTGGATATTATAAAACCAACTTTTAATTTTTTGAAATTTAGTTTGCTTTTCCAGTACTAGAGATATAGGATATTTCGATGGACCAATGAAAGAAATCGCGGGAAAACGAACAAACAGTCAAAAATCCATCGACCATATAAGGATTTTGTATTTTTGTATAATTTAAAAATTGTCGACAGAAAAGCCGTCGAAAATCGTTGGCGTCAAATAGCGGGAGAAATCTTTCGACGATTTAAGGTATATGTTCCAGCTTACGGCAAGCATCTATCTTTTCCAGTTTAGGCCATGCACACCGTTTGGTTCAAGGTATTAGGCGGAGTTATCTGGTTTAAATTTTAGGATTGAATTTATTTCGTGGTTGGCTAGAAATACTAGTTAAAACCAGTATTATTTTTATACCAAAATTTTAATACTATAACTTATCTCATTATAATCGTGAAATATAATAATTTTGAACCAAACGACTTGGTTATGATACTCCTGATCATCCACATTCTTGATCCGTGTAAAATATTAATAAATGAGAGAAATTATAGGGATAGTGTAGTCACATGGTGTTGGACCCTACTCTTACTTAACCCCACCTGATGAAATGGAATAGGGGCAGCAGGTAATGAAAAGACAGAGGCATGTGGCCCCATTGCTAGTCCACTTCATGCTATGCATTTACCTCAACCATGTGGTTTTCTCATCGAAAATTGGAGAACATGAGCCAGCTTATGCTAAGTCTAGTTTTAGCATTTATACATAATAATAGTGCTATGTATGTAGCTAGTGTCTGTCACGATCCAAAACACTCCGTTGTGATGGCGCCTATCGTGGAATCAGGCAAGCCACACATTTCATTGCTTAAAGTTATTTTCAGAAAAATCACTATATTTACAGCAAGAGTCTCGTTTTATAAGGCATTAAAATGTTTAACCAATTAAAATCCAACTAAACAAATCCCCGATCTACTGTCACCGAGTCATGAGCTACTACAAAATAATAATGTCGCAATACATAATAGACAACATAGTCTGAAATAATAAAATTTCGACAGTGAGATAAAGAAGGAGAAGTCGAGGTTGCGATCGTCATCTGCTACCTCGACGACTCCGAGAGAAACTCTGACATCCAATCAACAACCACTACAGGGTTCCAATGTACCTGGATCTACACACAAGGTGCAGGGTGTAACGTGAGTACACCAACTCAGAAGTAACGAACCCAAACTATGGGCTGAGAGGTAGTGACGGACTAAACCTCAGTGGATATATCAAGAATCAGTGTACATGAATTTAGCCATGTTTGCAGTTATCTAACACATAATAAAACAATATAAGTTCAGGTACGAACAGTAAACCATGTATAACTCAGTATACTCTACATACCAATGCGTCAACTGTATGAAAATGCTCACAGTCACTCTCATATGCAAGTCCACTCAGCACTGTATAAGGCTCGCGGGCCTTGGAAAGATTCATCCCGGAATATATACACATGTGACAGTAGTCGCTCAGTACTGCGGAAAGCCGATCCAGCCCTAGGGAGAAGATCCATCTCCAGATAATGATACACCTCACAACCACTCGATAAAGTATATGGCTCAACGGCCCAGGGAAGATCCATCACAGAATACGTATGCACCTCATTGACATCACTCACTCAGTACCGAGGAACAGGCCAATCCAGCCTCGTGGAGAAGATCCATCTCCAAGTATAAACACTTCGGACAAGATCCATGTCCAAGGAAGATCCATCCCTCAAATATAAACACTTTGGACAAGATTCATGTCCAGGGAATATCCATCCCTCAAATATCACTGCGCTCACTGGGGGTGTAAAGACTCCGGAGGGACTCCTCTTAGTCCAAGCGCTATAACAAGCCAACGAAGGCATAATCAATATCTCGCTGCGGCGTGAAGTCCGATCCCATACTGTCACTCAATATCAGGCTCTCAGCCTCACTCGGTCATCACTCTCCAGTCTCGCTCACATGGGCTCACAATGCCTGAACTAGCCCGGATCAATGATAGAATGCACAAAATCGACAATTACCGAGACTGAGACATGATATAATATGCTATGACATGACTGAGTATATAACATTAATGAAACACATGAGGTGACATCAATAGATGACCACTCGGGTCTTAACAGTGTCGGCGTGAAGCCCTAACATAATATCTAACATGATTTCTAGCATGTTTGCATCTAAACGACCGCTCGGGTATCAACAGTATCGGCGTGGAGCCTTAATATATAATTTATCATGATTCTAACATGTTCACATTATTCACATTGATATAAGCACAAATATCATCAGGGAAAAATCACTAAACGGTGCCATGGGATGAACCGGGTCACAAGTCTCACGATGCACGCCCGCACGCCCGCCACTTGGCATGTGCGTCACCAATTCTAATCACATAACAAGTAATTCGGGGTTTCGAACCCTCAGAACCAAGTTTGGAAACGATACTTACCTCAAACCGGATAAAATCCTAGCTCACAATGCCTTTGCCTCTAGACTCGGCCTCTGATTTCTCCAAATCTACCAAAAAATCAGGTTTATATCATTAATATATGCTAAGGAACGAAGCCCACTCGAAAATTATTAAATTCAACCAAATAATCCTGAAATTGGCCAAACCCGACCCCCGATCCTACATCTCGGAATTCGATAAAAATCACATCACAAGAATCCTCATCCTCCCACGAGTCTATACATACCAAGAACATCAAAATCGGACTTCAAATGATCTTTCAAATCCCCAATTAATTAAAGGTCTCCAATTTACAAGCCCTAATCCCCCAATCTAGTCATTAATTTCCATAAATTTTACCTCAATCAGTCAAATAATACCATATAATTGAGTTTTAGGTCCAAAAATCTTACCTCCACGAAGAACCCTCGAATTCCCTCTTCAAAATTCCCCAAAAAGCTTCAAACCCATATACAAATGGTGGAAAAATGACCAGAACTCGCTTAGGCTCCTATTTATATGTTCTGCCCAGCGATGATGACATATGTGGCTATATTATCGCACCTGCGACCCCAGGTGCACACCTGCGCAAATTCACTTAAAGGGCCAATTCCGCACCTGCGGCTCACCTATCGCGCATGCGACTTCGCAGGTGCTCATCCGCACCTGCGATCTTTCTCCAGCCTAGAAAATTTCCGCATCTGCAATCCTTCGTTCGCTTATGCGGTCTCTCACCTTCGGTCCCCTAACTGCAGGTGCGGAAAACAAGAAAACTTTACACCAGCAGCTCCAAAATGCCAAAAACCATGCCGATAACCATCCGAACTCATCCCAAGGCCCTCGGGACCTCAACCAAATATACTAACAAGTCATAAATTATCAAACGAACTTAGTCAAATCGTCGGAACACCCAAAATAACATCAAAACATCAAATCAACCCATGATCAAGCCTAAGAATCTTCAAACTTCCGAAAATCACCAACAATGCCGAAACTAACCAAACCTCGTCCGAATACCCTGAAAATTTGCACACACATCCAAAATAACACTAAGAACCTGTTCCAACTTTCGGAATTCCATTCCGACCCCGATAGCTAATTTTCCACTGCCGACCGAAAATTGCCAAAAACTCAATTTCGCCAATTCAAGCCTAATTCTACCCCGGACCTCAAAACCACATTCCGGACATACTTCTAAGTCCCAAATCATCTAACTAAGCTATCCGATCCCTAAAATCCACATTCCGAGGTCATTTACCTATTAGTCAACTTCCGGTTGACTTTTCTAACTGTAAAGCCAACTTAAGAGACTACGTGTCTTATTTCTCTTCACAATCATTCCGAATCCAAGCCAACCACACTAACACAACGTGAAAATAGATGAACCACACATAATGAAGCAGGAATGAGGAAAACGGGATAAAACTCCCGGAACGACCGACTAGGTCGTTACAGTGTCACACCTCCTTTTTTCGAAGAAGGAAGTTTTTCAAATTAAAGTGATATTATTCGAAATGAGATTATTTATTTAATTAGAGTCGCCACTTGGAATAATTATTATGGTATCCCAAGTCACCGGTTTATTTTAAAACCCCAAATCGAGGAAATTGACTCTATTTTTACGGTTTGCGAACACAGAAGACTGGGTAATAAATTCTGTTAACCCGGGAGAATGTGTGAGGCACTCCCGAGTTTCGTGATTTTTGCAAGGTCGCTTAACAATTAACACTTGACCTAATTATCTGATTTATTACATGTTTTAGACATATTTTGCATTTTACTCTTTACTGCTTTTAATTATTTATTTTATCGCTTTTTAGTATTTACGGAGTTTTTTTGAACAAGTTACGATATCGTACACTTGTCATTTTGGTACATACTGCAAACTCTGCCACGTGAAACGCACCCGCGATTTACAATATGTTTATTATTATAATTATTTGAAGTTATGGTCGAGTCACTCGAATTGGGAATTATGTATCATGGCTTTGCCATGGGAACCGTATCCATAGTCATGATGTTTTATATTAATCGAGCCTAAAGCAAGCTACGATGTTCAAAATTGTTCATTTCATACGTTTGAGTTTTCTGAAGGTCGCACATTATGGCAAAGGAATTGCTGGAGATTTGATTCATTCATAGGACTAAGGAACTTGATGCAATCAAGTCAAGAGTTTATGATGACCGTTTCGCTGAATTATTGTTAAGAAAATCGCTGCAATTTATACATTGGGATTCTCATGAAATGAAACAGTCATAAGCAATTAAATATTCAAACTATGGATTTCAACGAGCCAAAATCAGAGAGATTAGCTTCTTTCTACTATTAATCCATGTATAAAATGTGCGACAGATCCATTATGACCTTGAAATTGCTGGGCAGTATGCTGTAGAGCCCAGTTATCTTTAAATTCCTACCTAGGCCCGATTGCATTTGCACAGACTGGGCCCAGACTCTAAAACTCTAGGCAAGGTGCACGGGCCTCCGCATTGAGCCCATCAACATGAGAATTTGAGCAAATTATAAGGTGGACTTAAAATAAAGTGAATCTGTTAATTACAGGAATAGAGCTAATGACAATTAATCATACAACTTGTCAAATCTAATCATGAATTACAAACAGAAAGCTAGTAACAAAATCTAGATCTAAATCTTAATCATCTTGCACCAAGAAAAAACATCTTAGTTCACGGGCTTTTGCATCCTCCCAATTGAGACTTGAATTTTGTGTCATGCCAAGTTGAGTAAGTTATTTATCATGAAATACCCTGCTTCACGACATGCTACTAGTATTCAGCTAAGTTAAACATTCACCCAGACTCACAAATGAAACAACAAATATACTACAATAGGCCAAATAAAGGCAGAATTCCAGCCCCAGATGAGTTTCCCAGCAGTTCCAGCAATCAAACATCCCTTTTAGACCCAGGAGATGTAAAGCAGAAGAATGGCAGTAGGAAAAACACAACTTGAAGTCTTTTCTTTTCAAAATTCTTTAGGTCACAGGTTTTAGAAAGAAGCAGAGCTTTTTTATTTTCGTATCAGTATGTGTCTAGTGAAAAATCAGCGAGAGTGAATGTTAATTCTCTGAAAATGCAGAAATGAAAGTGTGTGAAGTGAGGGAATGTTTAATCCTTTATATTGAATGTGAGGGTGTATTATATGCACACAAAGGAGAGAATAATCTGAAAATATGTGTTAGCTAAAAAATAGGAAAGACGCATCCTTTTTAACAGATTTTGTACCAACTGTCACTTTCAGGTACCCTTTTCCCTTTTTAAACCCTTTTCTTTACTGAATCATTAACTAATTATCATCTTAAGCTAAAATCATACCTAATTATTCAATTTAGGTAATAATTAACTAATTATCACCTTAAGCTTTAATTGAATCATTAACTAAAATGCAAGGAAAAACAACCAATGCAATTTGTGTGTACTTAACTAGTGCAACTACATGCCAATAATGCGATTATAATCTAAAAATGTAAAAATGAATAATAAAATATTTCTGATGGTTTTAAAATATTCCTAGTGATGCAAATGATCTACCAACGCAATAAATATGCATCAAATAAAACTTTTAAAATTCTACATAGTAATAAAAAGTTATATTGGATAATTTTAGGTATGATTTTATATGTGAGGTAAGAAATTACGTGCTCACATCTGCCCCTCTTTGCTCGAGAACATGAAGAGTTTTTGGGCAAAGATAAAGTGAGCAATTACGAGTATTGTTTGCCCGTTTGACACTCCGTGGGAAGCATTTTGAAAACGTTTGACCGAACCTTGCTTTTCAGATTGCCTACATATCCTTGGCTATAAAGAAATCATGTCAATATTGTTCTAGAAATTTTGGTAGCTGGGATAACCGGGAAGCTGTGATTTCACTATCATTGCTGCTGTTACTGCTTGCCGAGCTCCTTATTATATCAAAATCAAAATGAAAAAGAAACTAAACAAAGCATATCCATTATGGGTTACAAGATTCCTATCTACAAGTCTTCTGAAGCTCGAGTCTTGAGTCTTGACTAGCTCTTCACGCAGACTCTGATCTGAATCTTGACGCTGGCTAGTTGCACGTGCTAGTTCATTCTTCTATGGCTTCTTATGATCAAAACGGGACATGCAATGCCCGTGACTTCACTCATGTCTTAAGCATTCCACATCTTTTCATCCGCTTCTGTATTTTGGATTCACTTCTTTTCTTTTCCTTCTTTATTCCGGATTGAGACTTAATCTTTTGGTCATCTCAAACCCTGTGCATCGAGGTAAAACCTGCTCAGCCACCAAAACAAACAAATGAACGAAATTTTCTGCCCTAGTATTCACTAGGCATATTTTGTGACTTACCAAAAAAAAAAAACAAAGTGCAACATATCACTCTATACTACTTTATTATTGAAAGCAAATAAGGGTCGGGATTGGTGTACCCTGGAAAAATATGATTCTTTGGGAATGGTGTACCCCGATTGTCTAAATGGTTCCTCAACTAAGTATTGGTGTACCTTATGTTGGAGAAATGCAATGAGGCAATGATGTACCCTATATTTGCAATTGATATTAGGAAGTGGTATACCTTGCATTTAAGATCAGATCAATTAGGGATTGGTGTACCCTACGTTGGAAAATATCAACTAGTGAGTGGCAACCCTATGTTGGAAAAAATAAACTAGGTATTGATGTACCCTATATTGGTAATGAGACTACGGAATGGCGACCCAATGTCTAAAATGACATCAACTAGGGAGTGGAGACCCTATGTTTGAAAACGAGACTAGGGAGTGGAGACCCTATGTCTAAGATAACATCAACTAGGAAGTGGAGGCCCTATGCTAGAAAAATAGATTAGGGAGTGGAGACCCTATGTCTAAAATAAAATCAACTAGGGAGTAGAGACCATGTGTTTGTGTCACGACCCAAATTTCCCAACCTTAAGGTTCATGATGGCGCCTAACACCATACTTTCTAGGCAAGCCAATGTTAGAGGAATTCGATACTTTAACCAATTAAATTATAACACTAAGTCTAGAGTTATCAAATAAACGAATACTGAATAAAATGAGAAATAATAAACGAAACTCGAAGCTAATTATAATATCTAGCTACCCAGGGTTTGGAGTCACAATTCACGAACTACTAAAGAATACTACAAGTAATTAGCTCAAGAAATAATGTATAACTGTTTTGAATCAAATAAAACAGTAGTCTAAATAATATAGAGAAGACTCCAGGAATCTGCGGATGCCAGCAGATCTACCTCGTGTCTCCGAAAGATGAATGCAGTCTACTAAAGATCTCCTAACGGTGTCCGGTACCTGGATCTGCACAAAATAGTGCAGAGTGTAGTATCAGTACAACCGATCTCATGTACTGAGTAAGTGCCGAGCCTAACCTCGACGAAGTACTGACGAGGCTACGACGGGGAAATTATACATAACCTGTAACAACATATATAATAAAGCAAGAAAGAAATTCCAAACTAAACGAAAAACAATAAATTATAACAATAAATAAAATAACTTAGCTGCCTTTACCAGGTCTCAACTATCCCCTAATTCTCACAGAAGTTTCAAATTTTCAAACTTCTTTTTAAAATAATCGTAAGTGCAAAATATGAAAAATAGTAAAGTAAAACCATAAGTTCTCAAATTTGTAAGTTTCAAATCCTTGAGTTTCAAAAACTAGTAAAACATAAGTGTCTTCCCTTACCGCTCCTTTGCGGCGTGCAACCCGCTCCCGCCTGTCCTCCCTTATTGCTCCTCCCTATATATATATCACCCTTATTGCTCCTGTTGCGGCGTGCAACCCGATCCCACCTGTCCTCCCTTATCACTCCTTGTTGCGGCATGCAACCCGCTCCCACCAGACAATCACATCTCTTTATTTTTATAAAAAAGATTTTCATAATTTAAGTCAAAGCCTTTACCATATTTATGTCTCAATAATTGTAAACAGGACAAGTTTCACTTTAAATAACAGTAAGAGCAGAATCTGAAATAATGATAATAAAACTATAAGTGTTCCAGCCTTTGTTTTATATACAGTAAAACATGAATATTCTCCCTTATTGCACCTTGTTGCGGCGTGAACCCGATCCTGCCTGTCCACCCTTACTGCTCCTCCCTATATATATATATATA